>CM044961.1:18039693-18221000 GCA_024516035.1 Bactericera cockerelli
TTTTTGGACACGGACACGATCATCCTAGGCGTATTTAGTGGAGTCAGCCGAGTCCCCAGAATTTTTGGACTACCTATTTACATTGAGATGTCTAAAACCATATGCAGAAATATGTATATGTATACGTATGATATACTTTTGAGAACTTCGGCCCCCAGATTTGGAAGGCTAGATCCGCCTATCGACACGATAAAAGAGAAATTTTCAATCTCCTTGAGAACCTCTGATGAAAGAAACGAAAGTCCTCATTAAAAGACTTCTCGGAATTCGCTGACATTGAGAACATTATGATATCTTACCCACTTTGTTACGTGAGCACCAGTAGTTCTCAAACTGTGTCCTGAAGCCTCCTCTAATTATTGGTGTGTATTCGCACCCTTTAGCACGATTTATGTGTTACCCCACCCATTTCCTATTGATTTTGATAATCAGGGGAAGTATCATGGAGATCATTTGGTTTTGGATCGCAACCTAGCATAATAATGTGGATCCATCCCGTATTATTCAAGAATTTGACCGCATTAGGGTGGTTCCCAAAATTAGTCAAATCCTAGATGATGTGTTACCATCACATCCATTTGATAAAGGTCGTATAGGAGACATACGTCCTCCAGTATAATTCAATCTTCCAAAGTAGCTGTTGTTTAGTTTCTATGAAAAACAATAAATGAATGGGTGAGTAGAAGAACCAGGAATGTCAAAAATCGATTTTTTTTTTTCTTCGTAGAATAAGAAGGAATGTACTCTTTTCTATCATCTCTGTGAATATGAAGGAGAAATACCCCTTAAAAGTATAATTTTTTTAGATTTTAAAGTGGGGAAAGCGGAAAAAAAAATCTGATGTAAAATAAGTAATGTAACAAAATCACTGACCACTTTTGCTAGCGGTATTAGTACCTAGTTGTGAGAATCTTGTCGAATAACAAGGAATTTAAAATTAAATTTTATTATACTCATTAGCACCAGGAAAGCAAAAATAAGACAAATCTTATTTTTGCTTTCCTGAAAAGTCGATTTTTGACATTCCTGGTTCTTCTACTCACCCATTCAAATATCATAATATATTTTAAGGATAAAGAGTAAAAAATCTCGTTTAAAACAACAACAAAATAAGTCACGACTGATCAGTGGAATTCAAGGGACATGAACTCTGAAACCCTACCCCTCTTTGGTAATCGCCGCGTCACATAATAATGACGGCAAATATTCCTAATGAAAAGTGTAAACTACAACGTCGCGTGACTGACTTGTCCACAACACATCGTCCATGTATCAACCCTCTGACCACTGAAACAACAACATGAAAAACGTCTCGCTGATTCTGAAGAATGGATGTCCTGCTAGAGTTGGCTTGTTGAGTACCTACCTACGAGTTTTCATAAGATCGCTGAAGTTATTCAAATTCCTCAAATTTTAATCCTCATGCTTTTTGGGTAGCCCTTGCGGTATTCCCTGACCCAAACCAGGCTAGGTGAGTAGCTGGTTGCTGACTTTTTAAATTTTCACGGAAATTTTGCTGAATTTTGGGACATCTTGGGCTCAGTGTACGAGTACATTAAGGCTGACTCTATACTCTACTGTTTGTTTTCAAGAACATTATGTACAAGATCAATTCTGGGGCACCCTGTGAAGACTAGTGTTGGTTTTCAAGATAGTTTTTTTTTTAAATTTTGACTTGTAAGACACCCTGTGGACGTTAGGGCTGATTCTAGTGTTGTTGTTTTACAAGATATTGCAAGACGTTTTGTAAATGGTGCATTGTAAGCCTTCTGCTAATTAAGGCTGGCTGTAGAGTTGGTTTTTAAGATATTTATGTAAATAATAATAATTCCGTGTCCGTGAGATAGGTATTGATACCTAAATCACGGTGGTGAGAGGATAATATGGACGCCCAAATCTAATGTCTAGGCTCCTTTCATGTCCATTGATTCTATCTGGTTTTAACGTCCTGACTTGAGGTAGACAGGACGGGAGTTTTACCCTCCATTCGCTGGGAATCGTACCAGCTACCCACATTAACCTCATCCAGCCTGGGTAGGGCCGGAATTGCCAGCCTCACATGTTCGGAGGGAACAGAATTTTCTGTGCGAAAAGTCTGCTCCAACTGGGAATCGAACTCAGGATCTCTGGACTACGGGCAGCAGTCACAACTGTTACGCCACGGAGGCTGGCATGTAAATGCTGAATTGTGAGATACCCTGTGGACTGTAGGGCTGACTCGTGTTGTTGGTTTTCAAGATAGTTTTGTAAGACTGATTATAGAGTTGCTTTTCAAAATATTTATGTGAATGCTGACTTGTGAGCCACCCTGTACCCATTAAAGCTGAATGTAGTAAGTTGGTTTTCAAGATATTTATGTAAATGCTGACTTGTGAGCCACCCTGTGCCCATTGGGGCTGACTATACAGTTGGTTTTCAAAATATTTATGTAAACGCTGACTTATGAGACACCCTGTGGACGTTAAGGCTGACTGTAGAATTGGTTTTCAAGATATTTATGTAAATGCTGACTTGTAAGACACCCTGTGGACGCTAAGGCTGGCGTCAGTAAATCTAGGTGGAGCGGACTGCACGAAATGGAAATTACTGGGGCGCCATGGAGTACATTAATAATATATTATACTTACTAATGTATTTTTCAGTCCCTGGAAGCTTACAGCTATAAATAGCCTCACATTCATAATATTTAGAATGTTATATTATGTAGTTCATGTTTATTTTTCAGACTCACAGTATGATTACAACTTGAGTTTCTGCCTTTGCATGCTAGTGACTTCTGGACTAGCATTATTATTGATTGGCTTTTCTTATAGGGGACTTTCAGACAGACAAGAAAAATGAAACCTAGCCGATCCGGAATCAAATGATTTTCAAAAATATTACTTTTCCCCAAACGAGCACTGAAGTTCATATCATATAGTTTATAGCTTAGCATTTTATTATTATACAATCTTTATAATAGGTATTTATGTATGTGTAAATAACATTTTATTATTGTAAAACACCTCGAAGTGTTTGAAAACACCTAAACAAGAAATAAGTTTTTGGTGTTTTCCTCCCAATTAGATAGGAAGGTGTTTTCAAGGAAACACGTGATTGAGGAAAACACGTAATTAAATTTGAAATTGAATTACCTCTAGCGGTCAAAAAACCAAACCCTTGCTTATCTCCTCTTGTCAAATGTTTTGAGCAAATGTTTTTTTTAATAATTAGCACTCTTATTAAATATTCCATTATCAAAAGAACGCATAATGAAAACCAATTATGAATCAAAATATGTGTTGGTCCAAAAATAACCAAATCTCCGAGGTGAGGTGTTCGGGAAATGTCAGGATGTTTGTGTGCGTTTGAGAATAACAATCGTTAAACATGCCATTTTATTATCACTGCTTTTATAATCAAAACACATCATAATAAAGGTGCTCATTTTACTTTCGATAAATTTCTAATATTATGCCGGGTCCACACTAAGCGATCATTGTTAGCTAACAATGTTCGCAGTGTGGACCCGGCATTAGAAAATGTTTTTACGACTTGTTTGAAATAACATTGTTAGCGAACATTGTTCGCGAACATTGTAAGCTAATAATGTTCGCTTAGTGTGGACCCGGCATTAGAAATCGGAAATATTATGTTCGATTTTGTTTAAAAAAAATATATCTATAATTTTGCTTCGATTTTTTTTTTTCATATTTCTGGACATTTCATAACCTCCTGAGCAACTTTGGTTTTGTGTCTGTCTGTCGGTCTGTTAAGTACATTCCTTGTAACGAGCAAATCACAGAAACTACGGTTTCAACAAAATTTTGTACGCATACTACACTACACAATACACATACATGTAGGAGACGTATTCTAGATGGTCCCATTTTAAATTCATCCAATTTGCACTAGCGGTTCTTGGTGATAGAGACAATGGCCTGACCACTAACTTTTTACTTATACACGTAGGTATACCTCGAGAACGGTACGACCGATTTTGATGAAATTTTGTATGTATATGCGTATTAGTGTTTTACATAGTGCATTTGTAATTACTTTTCAATGAAATATGATTTAGCTCTGATATTTAAGAAATCTAAAATTTTTGACAAAAAAGTGCAAAATTTTCTTTTGCAGTGTACAAAATGTGGAAAGTTTAGGAGATCATCAAATTTTCACGACAAATTAAATGTTTCATTCATTTGAAGAGTTTCAATCTCGTATCTTTCAAACTTTAAGTCTCAAAACTTTAAAAAATATTGCAGTATTCCTCTTTGGTATAGCTAGAAAAATACCTACCAGCTACTTTTGAGACTGTTTTTTACTTGCGTATTACGTAGGTACTTCTATACAACTCAAGCGTCAAATTTAATATTCACGGACGGTACATTAATACACATGTATATTAAGCATTGCTTTATTTAGACTGTCAGCGCAAGACAGGTAGTACCGTTATGTACTTATAACTAATATACTTATAACTTACAAGGACACAGGGTTACAAAGTAGTCAAAGGAAAAGAATAATGTTTTCAATGCTCATGTTTCATCGATATTCTGTATTCTGTTCAACAAAGAGTAGAGAAATAAGACCACGTGGAGGCTAGTTCATCATGGCACGTGTTTCGTAAAACCCCCTCCACTCCCCTCCTCTTCTTGTTCTTATTCAGATTTCGAAATTCACCCCCTCCCTCTCCCCCTCATCCCTCCATTTCTTCATTCTCCCCTTTCTTCTGCTGATAACTTTTGGGGTTGCGAAACTTTCTTTGTTCAGCCATTCCGTTTTGACGCACATTTTATCCTCTTCCGCTCTTCCCCTTATTCTCTCTCTCTCACTCTCTCTCTCTCTCTCTCTCTCTCTTTCTATCTATCTTTATCTCTATCTCTCTCTTCCTCCCCCTTAATAATTACGTTACCTTCAGGACTTTCTCAATCGTTTTCTTTGTAAGCCTGTAGCTCACGTGTGCGTGGTTGCTTTCTAAAAACTCAGAGAATGAATTTCATGGCATGTACGAGTATTCTATACCTCCTAGCTCTCTCTCAATATGATTCTCCCATAATTATGTAAGAATGCAGATGCTTTGTATCACAACTTAAGGGGGTAGCTCAGCTGAGAGACGTCTTCTTCTCTGAAAACCGACCACAGTGTGTAGATCGATAAGGCGGCAGACTCGTAACCTGGAGATCGGTGGTTCGAATCACCATGTACGCCAAAAAAGAGGAAGGCAAGTTTGAGTTTGATTGATTGCTTGATTGCTTCTTGATTGTTTGATTGCTTCTTCTTTCACCTCGTATTTTCCCTAATCAACTTAGGGTTGGCTTTGGTCAACCTATTCCTCATGTTTCAGGTTGGTCGGTTTTGATACTTCTACTTTCATATTTTTACAGCTGGATGCCCTTGTTCCAATTTTTTTTTTTTTTTTTTTTTTTTTTTTTTTTCTTCTTCGATTTATGAATGCGAAATGTTGCGAAGCAATGTTTCGATTAGTGGGATTCAATCTACATACTTTGGTTTTAAATGAAGAGCGGAGCAACGCTTCGCAACGTTTCAAAAATGTTGCACTGAGTGAGATCCCGGTATTAGTCCTTTCATGTTATTGTTGATTAAAATAACACATGAGTCATGATCATGACAAAGACATGCTGCATTGCTGACCCATCTCTACTTCTCCACCCCGAGTCAGCATCTGGAGGATGACTCACACATTCCAGAAATTTTCTGTGGGAGTTGAACATTTGCCAAAGTGTTAGGTTAGGGATTTTTTTCTTTTCTTTTTCAGGAAAAGAAAGAAAGTCTGGAAGTTTCCACACCTTCCTGCTCTAATTTTATTTCGTCTGTTTTTGTAGAGTACCTACAGAGATAATAGGTTTGATAATAATAATAAAAAAAACCCTCACCGTCATACATGAGTACAAATAGCTATCGATTGAGTATACACATAGCTATCAAGTACAAGTGGACGAACAGAGATACATAATTATGTAGGTACTTTGATTTCTTTTCTAGGGAAGAAAATACATAGTTGCCATCAAAAATGAAAAAAAATTCATTTGAATTAAACGTTTTCATCATAAAAATAAACTTGAACTTTTTTTAAAAAGATGAGTGCTTCACAGCCTTTTTTTATTTCGTAGCCATGAAACAGGAACTACTGTAGACGCTTGTGGTCTGTGTTGTAGCCTGCCCAGCTCGTAGTGTACCTCCCCTCTCTGATGGGCGAGAAGTGACAAAATACTTCCCATTTAGGTGCTGGGTCAACACGAGCGCACCGGAAGGTATCCCTTACAAACAACTGTAACCAAATTTTGAATACAAATTTTTGTCGGCGCGGGGGTTTGAACCCGGAACCTTGAGCATGGCAAGCGAGTGCTTAACTTGTTTAAAAGTTTCTATTTCAAAACCAATATTTTACCAAGGTACGTATTAGCTTACGATTAGGTGATGAGTGCAATAATTTTCATGAGCAATTGGACACGTAATCGCAAGTAGTAACGTGTTAAATGTTCATTGCTTACACATAATTATCTAAAATAGTTTTTTTTAACGTCACTTTCAACTGTATGAAACATTGCTGATGTAACTATCTTCATTCTGTTCTCAGCTCAGTTCCTAAACTCTTCATTTTTGTACACTGTACTCGTACAGTTTATGTAGTAAACCATCTACTGATCTGCCATATTTATTCTGTAGTGCATAACTCTACTATGATTCATTCTGTTCATTTCATCGGTATAATATTTCAGCTTGTCAGTCATCATGGAACATCCACTCTAATTATACCTGTACGAATACCCATAATAGCTATCCCAGTTTAGGCTTTAAATTCTCTACGTATACTTATAGCAGTGGCGGCTCGTCGGGTGAAGACACTGAAGACATTTTCACCTAATTTTGAACAGTGAAAACACTACTCATAATCCCTTGAACATAACACAATTGATCCAACTCAAAGAAAAACAAAAAAAAGAAAAAAGAGTAAGCTTTGTGTAAAATAGGTCAATGCTGCTTAACATTTCATGTTACTTTCCAAGGAGAACACCAAATGTGAAGACAATTCGAAATTGTCTTCAGTTGTCCTTGAATCAACCAATCAGAGTTGAGTATTTCCAAGTAGGTATCATGAAATATTAGGCAAGAACTATATCTATGTAATATGCTACTGAGGACAGTCTTCAGTTGTATTCAGTTTACATTATCTACACGACCTCATACGAAATGTCACGAAGCCACATACCATGTGCGATGTCATGTGTTTTTGATGTTAACATTGTTGCCAGTAGCATTATGCCAGACCTAGGAAACCAGTCAATGATTTAGCCTCCCATATCTAGCACAATCTTGTAATATTAAAATAATAATAATAATAACTTAGGCGTTAGGAAAGCAGGATTTTGAGTCAGGAATTTTGGATATTATTTCTCATTTTTTGGGTTCTAGTTTTGTATATAGTTCCTAAACGATAGCCGATACCAATAAATTTTAACCATTTATGTATCTTGTCAACTATAGTCTTAAAAAGGACATCTCGATTGAAGTCAAATCTCGGAAATAATTATTTAATGTAGGTACCGAAATTGAGCCAAATAAGATAATCTGGTATCTAGTTGTTCCAAGAAGTTTTTAAATAGGGACAATGGTGGTCCTGTTTAAGATCCTGACTATGGAACCACTAAAAAATCATGAAATTAGACGTGTTGAAATTCTCAAGAGAAAATTCTGTTCAGGCGTACTACACCGCCTGAAATAATTTTTTTTTTAAATAAATAAATACGTTTTACATGATTTGAGGGCAGTGGCGGCTCCTGACTTCAAAACTAGGTGAAGACAAATTATACCCAGAAGTATTGAAAAAATAAAATTATGAATTTATCAGATCTTAGTTCTTATGGTCTCATAAACACAGCCCATTGTAAGTTATGGCTGTTTCCCTGCAGAGCATGATTTTCTCTCATACCAGTTTTGCATCATATAAGTTTTTATAGGTACTTTTTTTGGAGAACACTTGGTAATTAATAAATAAATAAGGCCAGCAGAACAATTTGTCAACACTTGAGCTGGTACACAGCCATTCATTTTTCATAAGCCATTCAGGCTTGAACTGTATGGCTGTGGGGCAGGCATTTGCTTTACTTTTTTAGTGGTGGTTATAGTAATTGGAGAAATTGGACATTCAGTAATCATAATATCTTTCTTATCCTCATTAGGTACTTCTTAATCTGAATGGGGTTACTGTTAATATTTGAACCCCATGATTTTGTGGGAATCTCATTGTTTCTTTGAAATATTGTTATTAATTATTCATCTTAATAAAAAATATTAACTAAAAGTTGGTAAAAAGGAATTAAAATAAAAATATTAGGGTTATACCTCAGTAGATAGGTAGGTACAACATTTTAAAGAGGGGTTAGAAATGGGAAGGAAAGAAAGTTAGTTGAAGAATAAAAATTACAATCCAAAACTGGAAGAAAATCCACCACCAGATTACAAAATAAATCTAAGAAAACATACTTACTACAAATATAAAATCAGCTTAAATTTGTGTTACCATTGATGTTTAAATGACTATTTATGAAAAACACAGATATTGCCTTAGAATTTTAAGTACTTCACTGGAAGCTGTGTGCTTAGCTACCTGCAACCTGCATAATTATAATGTTATTTCTGACACTGAAAGAAGTACATAGCTACTTCATATTCAACTTATTATGAAAAGCACAGGTCAGATAAGGTAGGAATAATGTTTCTATCCTGTATCAAATACTGGGAAATAACTTTATTAACTAGTTACACCAATTAAAAGTCATTTGATTACCGTTGAAAAGATTTGAAAATAATCTAATAAAATTTAAAAAGTGCGTTTTGTTTACATTCTAAAGATAAGAGATACAATGTTGCCAAGTTAATTTCATAGCTAAATTTCTACAAAATTCAAGAGCTATATTTATTTTAAATTTAAAGAAATCCCTCAAATCATGTAAGACGTATTTATTTATTTAAAAAAATAATACTACACCGCCTGAACAGAATTTTCTCTTGAGAATTTCATTTCAAAACGTCTAATTTCATGATTTTTTTTAAAGTGGTTTCATAGTCAGGATCTTAAACAGGACCACCATTGTCCCTATTTAAAAACTTCTTGGAACAACTAGATACCAGATTATCTTATTTGGCTCAATTTCGGTACCTACATTAAATAATTATTTCCGAGATTTGACTTCAATCGAGATGTCCTTTTTAACACTATAGTTGACAAGATACATAAGTAGTTAAAATTTATTGGTATCAGCTATCTTTTAGGAACTATGTACAAAACTAGAACCCAAAAAATGAGAAATAATATACAAAATTCCTGACACAAAATCCTGCTTTCCTAAGCCTACGTTATTACTATTTTTTTTTTTTTTAATATTACAAGATTGTGCTAGATATGGGAGGCTAAATCATTGACTGGTTTTCTAGGTCTGGAATAATGCTACTGGCAACAATGTTAATATCAAAAACACGTGACATCGCGCATGGTATGTGGCTTCGTGACATTTCGTATGAGGTCGTGTAGATAATGTAAACTGAATACAACTGAAGACTGTCCTCAGTAGCATATTACATAGATATAGTTCTTGCCTAATATTTCATGATACCTACTTGGAAATACTCAACTCTGATTGGTTGATTCAAGGACAACTGAAGACAATTGGGAATTGTCTTCACATTTGGTGTTCTCCTTGGAAAGTAACATGAAATGTTAAGCAGCATTGATCTATTTTACACAAAGCTTACTCTTTTTTTTTTCTTTGAGTTGGATCAATTGTGCCATGTTCAAGGGATTATGAGTAGTGTTTTCACTGTTCAAAATTAGGTGAAAATGTCTTCAGTGTCTTCACCCGACGAGCCGCCACTGTTTGAGGGGTTTCTTTAAATTTAAAATATAGCTCTTGAAGTTTGTAGAAATCTAGCTATGAAATTAACTTGGCAACATTGTATCTCTTATCTTTAGAATGTAAACAAAACTTGTTGCACACTTTTTAAATTTTATTTTATTTTCAACGGTAATCAAGTGACTTTTAATTGGTGTAACTAGTTAATAAAGTTATTTCCCAGTATTTGATACAGGATAGAAACATTATTCCTACCTGATCTGACCTGTGCTTTTCATAATAAGTTGAATATGAAGTAGCTATGTACTTCTTTCAGTGTCAGAAATAACATTATAACTATGCAGGTTGCAGGTAGCTAAGCACACAGCTTCCAGTGAAGTACTTAAAATTATAAGGCAATATCTGTGTTTTTCATAAATAGTCATTTAAACATCAATCGTAACACAAATTTAAGCTGATTTTATATTTGTAGTAAGTATGTTTTCTTAGATTTATTTTGTAATCTGGTGGTGGATTTTCTTCCAGTTTTGGATTGTAATTTTTAGTCTTCAACTAACTTTCTTTCCTTCTCAGTTCTAACCCCTCTTTAAAATGTTGTACCTACCTATCTACTGAGGTATAATCCTAATATTTTTATTTTAATTCCTTTGTACCAACTTTTAGTTAATATTTTTTATTAAGATGAATAAATATTTTTTATTAAGATGAATATTTCAAAGAAACAATGAGATTCCCACAAAATCATGGGGTTCAAACATTAAAAGTAACCCCATTCAGATTAAGAAGTAATGAGGATAAGAAAGATATTATGATTACTGGATGTCCAATTCTCCAATTACTATAACCATAACCACCACTAAAAAAGTAAAGCAAATGCCTGCCCTACAGCCATACAGTTCAAGCCTGAATGGCTTATGAAAAATGAATGGCTCTGTACTAGCTCAAGTGTTGACAAATTGTTCTGCTGGCCTTGTTTATTTATTAAGTACCAAGTGTTCTCCAAAAAAAGTACCTATAAAAACTTATATGATGCAAAACTGGTATGAGAGAAAATCATGCTCTGCAGGGAAACAGCCATAACTTACAATGGGCTGTGTTTATGACACCATAAGAACTAAGATCTGATAAATTAATAATTTTATTTTTCCAATACTTCTGGGTATAATTTGTCTTCACCTAGTCTTGAAGTCAGGAGCCGCCACTGACTTATAGGTTGGCTATAAGGCATAAACCAGTGTGAACTTAAGGTTCTAGTGCATAAACCAGGTGTTATATAACTAAGATATGTTATATAAGCTCACTACGTCATGCGATGTGACTCGGATTCTTTGGGTATTAAATTTAAACCAAGTTTCTATGAGATGACCTCTGTGCTCAGTGTTCCTTAAAACTTTGATGCTTAATAGTGAAAAGTTCTCATAGTTCTAGTTAAGTAGGTATCTTTTTTTTGACGTAATTGTACCCTGGTACCGCTTTCGCATTACTTCAGGGCACTATTCCTTTACATCCATGCCATTCCGAAAACGAAATACTGCGTCAGAATTTTCCGCTCCGGCCGGGATTCGAACCCGCAACTTATTCTGTGCCATTTTACAAACCTACTCGGGGTTAGCTTTGTTCAACCTCTTCTCCATTGAGGTTGTTTGCACTCCTACTTCCACATTTTACAGCTGGATGTCCTTCCTAGCGCTTGTGACAGAAAAATTTCAGCTGAACGTATCAAAAAGGAAACGAAAATAATAACTGCTTCACAGGAAAAACCAGGCCACACCATCAAACAGACAAAATATTTCTTTTAAAACATTTTTAAGTCTTGAAATTAACAGCTTTTTTTCACAAAGAATAACCAGTTCACTCTCCCTTTGAAATTTGGCAATTCTTTCATGCTTTGGATTCTTTTGTATAATTTTAAGTTGGTGGTTTTGTCGAAAAGGAGCTTATTATAATCCATACTCTATTCAGCTACACCAGGGGTCACCCCGTAGCCGCCAAGTTTGGGAACCTCCAGTTCAAAGTATCGTGTTACCCTGAAGAGCTGATGCAATATGCAGTGACCTTGACGTCAGAATTATCGAGCTTCCCCCCCTTCCATCTCCCCCAAATCCCCTCCCCCTCCTTCTAGTCCCTGTTTCAATTCTTGGAATTCGAACCCTCTCTCCAAATCCATCCTTTACCACCCCTCCCCCTCCTTTGCCGTCTCCAAGAAACTTTCAGCTTGCACTGCGGAGTAAAATCTCTCTTTCCAACTCTCCCTCTCTCTCTCTCTTTCTTTGCCTCATAACTTTCATCCAATTCTTGGAAAATAAATGACTTAATCTTCCTCTGCTATAAGATTATTTAGGATGGACTAGATGACAAGAAAACTTATGGATGCAAAAAAAAATATTCAGAAGCCAATAAAACATTTTTTTTTTTTTTTGACAGCAACGAACTTTTTATTAGTTCTAATTTTAGAAATGGAAAGAAGAAGGACGACAGGCACTTAGGAAGAAATTCACCCGATGCGACAGCAAAAATATCCACATTATTACTTCATTAGCAAGAGAAGTTTTCCCCAGGCGGAAATTGAACTCGTGTCCTAGAAGTTCAACCATCTACTAGCCGAGTTCGACGTAGCTTCATATCTATTTTGATAATAAATTTATGTTTGGTGTTTCCATAGTGACATTCAACCATTTAACTTGCAAACCGTACCTTCATGGTAGTTCTGGCGTCTCCACTAATAACCTTAATGTTAAACACAGATCAAAGTGGTACGGTAGGTCTCGAACAAAATGTATCGAAGTTCCTAATTGAAATCATTCACTTACTTATACTTTCAGATATCCAGGTAGCGTAGGAATTATCACAAGTTTGGTTTTTGTCACACATCGACAGCAGATGCTCTCCGTTTAAAACATGACCTTCCTTCTTTCTTAGGTTTGGAGAAAATAGCTCATCTTGAATTGAATTAAAAATTTATTAGCTTTGAATTTCAAAAAAAAAACTCATGGCATGGATTTCATGGGCAGATTCCCATGACCCCGCCCCTAGCCAGAGCCACAACCTCACTTGGGTTGCGCGGAAGAGCCATCATACCCGCAACCCACAGGTGTTGGTCGAATCATTTGCCCGCGACTCTGTATGATCATCCACCTTATCACTTCTTATCAATTAGATAACACGAGAGAAGAGAGCGGGGAGGAGTGAGAGAGAGAGAGAGAGAGAGTGTGAGATAGAGAGATCCCCCCTGTTCCCTCGCCAGTAAGAAGCTGACTTCCCATTGGTGGGAATTGACGTCAGAGCGTATCGTCGCACCAATGAGAAGTGAGCTTGCTTTGTGCTGCAGAAGCGGGGGCCGCTTGAGGGGCCGTGGGGAGACTTGAACGTCAGAATACGATTTTCCCATCATTGTGAAGAGCAGTTCAGTACTACAGTTCAGGATTTTGAGATCTCCAGGAAAGTTTGGCGTTCCTCTGTGGGCAGCTTTGTTTGAGTTTTATTCTGAAATTTTGATTAAAAAAAAAAGAATTGTTTCCTATTTTTGAAAAAATAAAAATAAAAGTTATTAAATTTTTGAGCGAATACCTGTGCCAAAAACAAAAAGTGAATATATTTTTCGCTGTCTCTGGAAGCTTTCTACAACGCACTACAAGTTTGCGATCTTCCAGGAAACACGTGAGTTTGTTATTTATTTATTTTTGCGATATTTTAAATAATTTACCTAGTCAATTTTTTGTTTCTCGTTTCCTGTAATTGAAGTTGTAGATAGCTCAAAGTTATAATTTTTAATTAATAAGTAAGGAACCTACCTACTTTTTTCTGTTTATCATGTTATTATTATTATTATTATTATTTTTATTTTGTTTTTTGTTTTTTTTTTTTGATAGTAGTCATTGTGGCAGAGCGATTTAGCGCGCTAGGCATTGCACACATGGTGACCTGGGTTCGATTCCCAGCAGGGAGGATTTTTTCTGCTCTGTACTTGGATGTTGGGGGTCCACTCATACCTCGTGAGGAAAAATGAGTAGCTGCTTTAATGTGAAGCAGCGACCAGTGGCAGATTCTTAGGCAAAAAAATAATAAAGTTATCATATTTGTGTTAATCACTTTCGTGATGTCACAACTACTCTAACTCGCTTTACTAAATCTACGCTGAAACCGGGACTTGAACCACCGACCTCCAGGTTACAAGTCCGCCGCCTTATCGATCAAGCTACTGAGGTCGGTCTGGGAATTATCAAGCAATAGGAAAGTTAAAAATTGATAAAAAGGTAAAAGAAAGTGTTGACTCACCACCTAATGGGGAAGTATTGTGTCACTTCTCGCCCATCAGAGGGGAGGCAAACTACGGGATGGGCAGGCTACAACACAGACCACAAGCGTCTACAGTAGCTCCTGTTTAATGGCTACGCAAAAAAATAATACAAGATATTGTAAATTAAAGTCGTAAAGTCCTATGATTCTGCGCTACCCACTAAAATTGTGACATAATAACACAAAGAAAAAGCATTATTATTTATTATTATTATTATTATTATTGTTTTTTGATAGTACCTTAGATATAAATATTAATTTTGGTCTTAGGGTTTGTGGCGTTAATTTTTTTTTAAATAACTAGTTACAAAGATATTAATTTATTTATTTTTAATTTTAAAATCTTAATGTGCACATTCTCATCATGCTTGTGTTGGCATTTGAAATCCTTGCTTTTCCAGCTTTTATCTACCCACACGTGTGTGTGTGCTGTGCAAGTCAAATAAATACATGAATTCTGTATTTCCTCTGATTATATTCTTGTATAACATGTGCTATGTTCTATAACGAGTAAGAAAGATAATGCAATAAATTGCTATAGAAAGAGCTATAACAGACTTTTTTTCGGTCAATTTATGATTTAGCGGCCTTCAAATTGAGTGCCCAGAAAAGCATGTAAACATATGGAAGAGCTGATTTTTTTATTACAAAATTCACGCCCAATTATAAGTTGGAAGAGCCCATTCTATTCTTTCACATCCGTGAAGATAGCCAAGTATCGCCCACTATGTACATATATGAGTGCAGGAAGGTACTTATGCAAGCACAGCCATGCACCACCACGCCCAAAGGCGCCACACGCCGCTTGCACGCAGGCAAGTGTCCCGGGTTCGAATCTCTACTTGATCAAAAATTTCGGTTCAGTACTTTGGATGTTACATGATCCAGGGTGGGATTCGAACCAACGGATCCCTACGCTACCTGTATTACCAGACCAGCGCGTTAATCACTTGACTACCAGTGCACCTTTCGTGTCATTAATTTCATTTCAGACAAAGCAGACAATCATGACATTGACAAATAAAGAAACAGCTCTTATCAGCTGATTAGTGATTTATCATCCAGTTTAATGAAATTAAGAAACGTAACCCTAATATTGGCACTGAAATGTAATACATTAATCTAATTCTAGGTGACCGACCTCAGTAGCTTGATCGATAAGGCGACAGACTTGTAACCTAGAGGTCGGAGGTTCAAGTCCCAAGTGAAACAAAAATTAGGTGAAGCAGATTTCAGTATTTTTTTTTCTACATGACTTCTAAAATTTTGGGTTTGCAAAATTTTGAATTTCCAAAAATGCTTAGGTCTGAGTTCGATGAGAATCACAACTTTTTTTGTGGTTGAGTGACTCAAATCCTCCGCGCACTAACCCCACCCTATATACAGGGTGTCCATAAAGTCCCACCTCATCCTCCGTATCCCAAGAACGGCTTAAAATACAGATAAACGCAAAAACCCGTATTCCTTAATTTTTTGGGGGATTAAGTTTCAGCAAAAACAAAAAAATTCACTACACTGCCCAGTCAGGCAGGGCATGAAAACAACTTTAAAATCTTAAATGGAATGGTATGTCGTTTGGCATATTGTTTTAAAGGTTTCATTTAGAGCAGTTCATTGCAACAAATTTCAGTGAGTTACAACATACCGTTATCGAGATACAAGGTCGGCCGTCCTGGCTAATATCCCTATGTTCTGACCTATAACTGGTTAATCGTAAGTTTCAGAAGCATAAATCTTGTTGATATTAACTCCTATTATCAAGACCTTTCGAACAAAGTATAACTTGATATTTTTTTTTAGTCAAAACTTTTTCCGGCTGGTCGTCCGGTTGGCTGACGAAACCGACCAGAAACTAACATCAACAGAATAAGTGAAATTATATCTTGTTTGAAAGGTTTAACTAAAAGGAACTTATATCAATAAATTTCATCCTTCTGCAACTTACGGTTACCGAGTTATAGGTCAGAACATATGGATATTAGCCAGGACGGCCGACCCTGTATCTCGAGAACGGTATGTCGTAACTCACTGAAATTTGTTGCAATGAACTTCTCTCAATAAGGCCTTTAAAACAATATGCCACACGATATACCATTCTACTTGAGTTTTTATAGTTGGTCCATGCCCAATTGCCAATGCCCAGCCTGACTGGGGCAGTGTAGGCAACTTTTTTTTGCGGTAACCTAATCCCCTAAAAAATTAAGGAATAAGGGTTTTTGCGTTTTTCTATATTTTCAGCCGATCTTGAGATACGGGGGGTGGGTGGGACTTTATGGACACCTTGTATATGACTTGCAAATGAGCACAACAAGGATACAGTGACCGATAAGCTTAGAAGGCCCTCAAGAAATTTTGTATTTAGAAAGTAGAACCTTTAGAATGTCTTTATGACCACCCTGTAAGATTACATAATAATAATTATATTCTTTGTTCATGTAACCAAAATTCTAACCTATCTTCAAGTCTTATGTAATCCATTTTTCATTCCTCGAAATATCTCATTTTTGACTTATATAATGTTTTCGTCTCTCGAAAAATAATAAATGAGGGTAATTTTTTATCGTTACGTAATTTTATTACTGTCGGATCACATGCTCTCGACGTGTGTCGGAATCATTACCTACCAGGCCAAAACAACAACAACTATTGCTCTCTACTGCTGCTGCAGTTTACATGACTTGATACTAAGTTTCTAGTTTGATCTGCATATGAATGCACTCTGCACAATAGGTTCATCGTGCAACTCGGCAGCAGTACGTTTCTTACTTGAAATTAGCACTTCGCCTCTTACGTACCAGCTAAACATTCTGTACAAGTCGAACAATTTCCAATATTTATTCTCTGTGGTGTGTGTGGTTTTGTTTTTCCGCTGTTCTTTCGTCGTGAACATTGAACATTCGAGAATTAATTCTTGCTATCCGCAAACCTGTCAGCGCAGTTGTTCTAATTAATTTTTGTTTTGTTTGAAAAAAATAAATTTTTCTTTGAAAAAATTCAACGTAAAAACGAAGTTTAAAGTATTGAAAATTAAGTGTTTGTAGAATTTTTTTCCCGTTTCATTTGATTCTTATTTGTTTTTCTTTAACTTTTTACTTTATTTTTGTTCAGTTCATTAATGTCTGAGTGAAAAGTTTTACTTACGTAGGTACATGGTTCATTTCCTCTGAATTAAAAATAACTTTTTCATTGACTTTGTTTGCTTCTGTGGTGGAGTGTTTATATAAAATTGTGCACCATGTAAGTTTTTTCATCTCTTCTGAGTTCAAGGAAGGGTATTTAGTTTGTTTGACGTACCTACTTACGACTATCAGGTACCTAGATGATTAATTTCAAATCATTTCCTATCAGTGGCGGCTCCTGCTGAAAATTTTTGGGGGGCTCAAAAAAAAATGTTGACAGAGGTAATGTCTTTTTATAGCTCCATTTTCTCTATGGGAAAAGCTGGTCTTTACACAAAAATTGACTCATGCAACTTCATAATTATATAAAAATTAAAGTCATGTCTTGGTTCGTTATTTTATTATTATTATTATTGTTATCATATAAATTTTACAATTGAACAATATTGCACATTAAGTGCAGACAGTGACAATATCTAGTACTATTTTGATTTTGATTTATTTTTTTGACATGATAAAAAAAATAAAAGAAAAAGATATCGTACCAACCACAGTAGCAAAAAGTGGCTGTATGGACTCATTTTGGTCCACTGCCAAAAAAACCACTATAGCTGCAGGCAGTAGGATTTTTAAATAGTTCAAATCAGAAAATTGGAAAAATTAAAAAAAAATTGGGTTTAATTAATTGAGTTATACAAATAGTGATTAACACAAATACGATGACTTGAAATTTAATTATCATATACATTATACCTACCTACATAAAGATTTTGTTTCCCAAGTGACGCAAGTGTTGATTATAAATTATTAAAGACACAGGATTAAAATATAGTTACACTTACAGTTTACTCGTACATATTATAATTATAGCACAGATAGCACTACAATAATACAAATTACAATACTTTTTATAGGTACTTTCAGAGTTCAGACAGTAGAAAAATATTCAACTAGTAATCGTCGGATAAACGCACTGAGATAAACGAGACATAAAATTTGAAAATTGATATCACGAAACGTAAACAAACAATTCAAACCGTTGACTTTTGAAACTCAATTCAACCTTTATCAAGTATCGGTGACTTCACCGGTGGAGAAAAATGTTGCAACGCGTGTGGGAATATTCATGGTACGACTACAGACTACACGCTATGGTACGATGTTACGAGAGAAAAAATAACTATCTTTTATTATTCCCATATTCTATCCCACAGACCCTGGGGCTGAGCCCCAGAGCCATGTATAATAGCATACACTTTGTGACGTCATCGCTAGATTGTAAATATATAACCCGTGTGCTCAGTATAGAATAGATGGGGCTCAAATAAATGAGCCCCACATATTCTATAGTGGCAATGTTAAACGAGGGATTTTTAGCAGGGATTTATTTTACTTGAAATTATGTTGATTTTAAACATTCTACATGTAATGGGAAAATTCATAGTGAAGCAAGAATATTTTTTCAGTTTTTTTATTCTTTCGAATTTTTGGGGGGCTAGAGCCCCTGAGCCCTTTAGAAGGAGCCGCCACTGTTTCCTATATATTTTTATTTTTTTCAGTGTTCATTTATTATTTTTCTTTTGTTTCGTGGATACCTTCATAACTAATCAATTATTTATTTATTATCTAAAACTAATTACTGTGTACTTTCATGGACAGCTGTTTTGATCCATCGGGTCTCGTTCGCTGGGAGCTGTTTGGAAATTACAGAACTATCGACTATCGAAGTCTTTACAAAAATCATTCAAAAGTAATATTTGTGGGTCTCTGGTGACCCAAATAAGTTGGGAGTATCAAATCAAGTCACATTCAAGGCCATGTGAATAGCTACCTATCATTATTCATGTCAGTTACTGCAGGCACATCAATATACCTAATATGTATGTCTAGGTAAATGGTGTACATACAAACACACATACTATATACTCTACACAGCTAATGATCAGAACAAGGCCGATGCTGCTAATAGTAGGAATTACAAACCTCTGCAATCAATACAGGGTTATTAGGGAGGAATTACAAATATTTCCAATCAATACAGAGTTATCAGGCAGGAATTACAAATATTTCCAATCAATACAGGGTTATCAGGCAGGAATTACAAATATTTCCAATCAATACAGCTTTATCAGACAGGAATTTTCCACCGGTTCAATCAGAAGTTCTGGGAAGTTCAGTATTGAATTCCAACTTTTTTGAGCCAGGTAGATAGTAGTAGAATTTATATACATATAACCCCCAGCTAGACTGCTGGTCTGCCTCTTATGGTCAACCCCCAATTAGTCTTCTGGTCTTTTCCATATATTTACAGTATAGTCCCCCAACCTGTTTACTTTTCAATATACATAATTGATAATATAGAGAGTTGTTGCACAAGTGACAGGAGTTCTGGTTATGTCTCGTAGCAGTAGTTAGTATGTACTTAGGTATGTCTCCATATGACAACCTTGAGGCGGAATGCTTTGTATGACCACTTGTCCCGACCATTTAATATTAATTGCCCTGTCGCTACTTACCAGCAGCATCCAGATTCCAGTATAATAAACGAGATCTGTCATTATTCCATCTGATGATAGCCCCGCCCCGCCAAGTCTGGCCATGTGTTCTTCCTTCATTGTCTGCTCCCCTCTACCTCCCACTCCTAACAAAATCGAAAGCAAATAAAAAAAAATCTGGTGTAAACATCACACGACTTTCCTTATCCCCCAAAAAGAAGTCGAAATCCACCACTGGTGACTCAACGGTAACAGATAGTTAAAAATCAGTGCCAAATTCGTAATCAGCACCTCAAAATTATTGGATTTGATATGTCGCAACCCCCATATAGGGTGAATAATAAAAAAGTTAGTCCAAGCGGGTCCCCCCAAAATACCGGTAAATTGGGGCCGGGTTCCAAACAGTTCAAGATATCAAAAAAATGATCAGAGTAAACCCCTATTATTTTTTTAATCCGAGAAAATGTTGTTCTCTAACTTTTTTTTTATCTTTAACCAATTCAGAGAAACGGCGGTTGCGGCCAATATTTGCGGCCCTGTGGCCGCATCTTGCGACCGATTTCAACCAAAAGTTTCGTGGTTCGTCTGATGTATTAAATTAATTTGCATACCAAATTTCAAGTCTCTAGCTCTTACCGTTCTCGAGATATCCTGTTTACACACACACACACACACACACACACACACAGACGCACGGACCAATGGCTGAAAACAACTTTTTTGGTATCCTGAGGCTATGATTCGTCCAGAAATGTGAAAAACTGTGTAGGTCAAATTTTCGACGAATACAATACTTTCCTTATTATAGGATAAGGAAAGTAATACAATACAGTACAATACAATACAATACTCTGTTTATCCTGCAATAGTGAGACTAAAGAGTCCCTTTACTCTCACAATAGGTATAAATATTTATGCTAAATATTTTAAAATCATATATTGCCACAAAGGTAATATTGAAAACCGATTCAAATTTTCAAAAGATCCCTTGTTTAATTGTATGTTGATAATAGACTGCACCTGAACTTTTATCATTGATTTTATACATAACTCTAGTGGCGTAAATCAGGATAGTGATAGTATCACATATAATTAATAGTTATGCTTTCCAAATGGATTCAGCCTTGCTCGTGCATCTGTCATTGCATATGTGGTGCCTGCATTGCCTCCCTACTTGTTTGCAGCTGCCAATTGCTGCTTTATGCCATATCAGTCATGTCGTCAGTTGGTGCTATCTTCTCTAGGGGGGGATCAGAGGAAAGGAATTTGAAGGAATCTTCAGATTTTTCCTTGGGACCTAGTTTTAATTTTTCCTCATAATTTGCGTTTGTGACCACATAATAATAAGACTCTGAGGGTTAGGTGGTATAAAATGCTTTGAGCATTAACCTCGCCTGGTTATTATTATAATCCCATTTACGATCTAAGTACGATTCATTATGTTACCGTCCAATCTGATGTGTCAATGGAATCTGATAGATTCTATCAACATACAGAACTGTTCTTTGTCGTATAGTAAACCTCACCCTGACAAATTTGGTCACTCTAAAATTTATTTTCTTTGACTTATAAATAAATGAACTCTCTTCTTGTGTAAACAAAAATAATTAATGAACTCATTAGCTCCACATGCAATGCTGTCACAAAGCCAAGTCTTTTTACTGGGCACAAAAAAGAGTTTAATATTTTGCAAAGGTGTTTTTTGAATGATACTCAAAATGAGCTGTTGCTGTTTGTATGATGAGGTCAGTGCCTTTTACAGGGAGGTCACGTTAGGTTATTCCCTTCTTATGATTCATAGATTTGGTTCAAACTCTTATAAGAGTAATAAGTATGATCTCATACAAGTAAATAACATTGAGTAAAAATTTTGCAACCGTGTCGCGCGAGCCCAGACATAAATTTGCTAGGCAGATTTAAGACTGGTCATTAAAAATCTGCATTCTTTTTTAACATTTGATATGAGAGTCTCGGATGATATGATAGTAATGATGGTTGAAAACCATCCATTACCTACTCTTTCATGTGGTCAATGAACAATACATTGAACATTCAACCCAAAATAATGTAAATGGGTGGCTTAACTCGTCCAATATCTCAAGGGGCGCTGGGGAATAACAAACCCATTATATCTTCTGTCTGTACGTCCCCTTGACTGAAACACTTACTTTTCAGAATTTATTAGCAAGCCAATCCATCACTCAGCTGGTTAGTATTGACTTAGCCCGAGATAAGTCAGAACCTTGAATAGATACTTCGAATTATAATGTATCATTGCAAGGCATTTCATAAATAATGCGTTACTGACTTATCTTTGCCAATATGTATTGAGGTATCATTGAGTAGCTACTTTTCAATTTCTTTTACCGAGAGTTCCAAGTATTTAAGTTTTTCACTTGTCTTCGATTTCAAGGTTCTAAGTGTGGTATTATAGAATAAACTTAGTACAATTTTGGGGCCCCGCGCCTCGAAATGCCAAGGGCCCCGCGACTGAAAATGCCAAGGGCCCCGCCACTGGAAATGTCAAGGGCCTCACATAACCTTAATCCGGCACTGCTTATAATGTGAGATAATACTAAGGCGATTTCTTTACCAATGAGCCTATGAAATAAGCATCTACAGTAAAACTGAGCAGCCTTTTCGATTTCAAATAAATACTCTACAGGTTCGACGGTAACAGAATTTATTTTATCGATAACCTTTAGTTCAACTGATATGGGGGGCTTCCATTGTTTCAAATTTGCTAAGACTGTCTTTATCAAATGAACTCTAGACCCGTTCAAATTGAGAAATTCCTGAGACCCAAGTCAAAAGTTTCAATAGGAAAAATTCTTGAACAAACATGTATGATTGACAATATCAGTTAGAGAGTAGGTACTTTATCAGGCATTATCAATGTACATACTTTACCATCATATTATTATTCTTTCACTTTGCCTTTTTCCAAACTTGCTTATGTTGGGCATTGTTCAAGCTCTTCGTCATGGTTGATATTGTTTTGTTCTAGCACTCCGAATAGTTCTAATTCCACATTTCAAGGCTGGATACCCTTCCTAACGCCAGTACTGTTAAGGGTGCCAACGATTTGTGTAATTGTTTTTGGTCTGTTTTAAAAGCTACCAAAACATAAAAAAAACCACTTAAAATGTCTCTACTTCAATCGCAAACTGTTGAACCCCGTGAGTTCACAATAAGCACAACTATGGCAGCATGTCAGAATAATTGACAATACACTTGATCGTAATGGAAAGGATTAACACATTGTTCATCATGTTCTGATTTCAGGTTGAGCTCCCCTCAACACTCCTGGTAATCACGCCGTCTCACCTCATCCAACATTACATTTGAGCACGTGACCTACACAAACGTAAGTACATCCGAATTTACCGTATTTGACTCTTGCACAACCTCTGTAGATACTCACAACATAGTTTAACATACGTACTTACCCTTGCACAACCTATGCAGTTACTAAACTGTTAGCATAGTGGGACCAGTGTGGAATAAAGACCTGTTCACTTGTGTTGGATATTTTCAGTGTATTTTCAAGTCTTATAGTTTATGGCGAGCTTTGTGTATCCGTTTGCAGACTCCCCAGAGACTTTGCAAAATTCAAGAGATGAACTCAAATATACTATTTTGACATATTCTATATTTTTATGAACTCAGAACAATTTATACACATGTGAACGGTATCTTGAATTCACTACCCAAAGCCACATGTTCTAATAGTGAATTCTGACCATTGTCTTCTTGATACAACCTTGCAGAATCCACAAGTACAAAAACATTGATAATATCATATCATGTATAGTGTCGGTATTTTTCAAAAGAAAACTGATGTCCAATTTGGTTTTGTTCCATTCCTCACACCCTCTTCTCAGTTACCGATTTTTTCTGTCATAATTTTTTCACCGGACGGAAAAAAAATCTTTGGGTGAGTTATGTCAAGTGTCTGTTGTGTACATAATTTGAAACTTGTGATACTTCACAAGTTTCAAGCAACATCTTTTCCATAGTATGTACTTACAACATCTTCTCTTGAAACTTGAAATTTGCATTCCGAACTTTGTTGTATCAAGAGACACTTATTGCCTTTATAGCATGATTTGATAGCTGTTGTTTTAAAGAATACAAAAAGTTTAGTAGTGTTTGCACTTATACATGGTAATCTATTACCTATTTCTTCTAACTCTGAACTTTCCAACCCTGTCCATGCATAGTAGATTTAACAGATTCACTTTTCATTTTAATTCACTTGTAATATTTTAGTTTTTAAAGCTTAAAATCTTCACATAACATTAAATTTGGTGATGGTAGATACAATTTTATATTTTTATCACACAGTGGAATGAGATCCAGGTATGTAGATAATTATAATATGTTCCTTATAAATGTGGCAGGGACTTCATCGAGAAGTTAGCTCGAAAGCCATTCAGTATAAGATTGAAAATGAAATCGATAAGGATTAGTTTATAGAACATCTTAGTTTATAGAGTTCGGTATTAGGTTTAGAGTAGGGTAGGGATTATACTGTTTGTTCAAAGGAGAAAAATTTCAGATTTGGTTGGGACCATCCGCCACTGTGACTCCAAACTATAAACCATGGAAGACGGACAGCTAGACCAGAGGAAAAGGCTCCAAACCTCTGCCGGTCAGCACCTGTGGCAAGGGACGGGCTCTTTCGGTCACAAGTTTATCTTCAACTTAGGCAATTACCGCGGATTCACTTAGTAGTGAGCCGGTGTAGACGTTTGTGTGTGGACACCCCCTCAGAGCTTTGGATCTAAGTATACCCTTCTACTCACTTTTACCATAATGATTTACGGCAACAACGTTGGGAACTCGGGCTATGCTCACTGGCAAAGTAACTGCGGGTACAATAATACCCATCAGTACGCCACAAACGTCAACATGAGACCTCCCTGCAGATTCTACCCTACAACCAGGGAGCGTGCCTCAGGGTACCATTATGTGCCCCAATCTACAATGCAAGGTGTGCCTCAGGGTACCATTATGTGCCCCAATCTACAGCAAGGGGTACCTCAGGACCCTCAGGTTACCAATCCATGTCCCAGTCTACTACGCTGTCTCATCAGCCCTACGCAAATAGCTTTTTGGTAATTCAGATTTAAAAGTAGTGAGATCATAAGGCAAAACGCAATGAATTCTAATGTAATACTTTATAATTATGTATATTGTGTCTTGCCTTTTGAAAAAAGATCTATAATGGTGTACAAGTATCTAGTCGGGAAATCATCCTGGGTGTAGGTTTAGATTAGGTTTTGCATCATCATAGGTGTAGACATCATTGGACTGATTTCCCATGTTACATTAGTTATTGTATTCTAAATGGTTATAATATTATAATTCTCTCTTTTGAAAAACCTAATATACAGGGTGTAACAGTATGTCTGCATCAAATTGGTAGTAAAGATTTCTGAGATTAAATAAAGGATGGTTGATTCTTAGTTGATTCGTGAACTTTTTGCGAAAATTTCTTCCTCTTTTTTTAAGAGCTTCTAATGTTCAAAAATGAAAATGGTTTTTTTGCAATAATTTATGAACTATTTGAGAAAAGTATTGATTTTTATTAAACAACATAATCTGAGGTATAATTCATCTTATGTGATCATTATTTCCATTTGAGACTTGCGATCTTGTTTCTTTCAAAAGCTCCTAAAAAAAAGAAGCTCTTTTCGAAAAAGGTTTTCAGAATGAAAAGTCTCAAGAATCTGCCCTATCAATTTAATGCATTTTGTTACAACCCCTGTACAGCTCTAGTATATTCAGAAGTTTAAAAATAGCAAAATGATAAAATGAACATTGTATTTGAAAAAAGTCTAACAAATATTTAAGAAAGTTAATGTCCTACACCTACAATTATTAGCACTTTACCAGACAGTTCTTCTCCAATCTACTGCATGAACTTGTTGCACTAATTGTTTGTCATCTCATGTTATAATTAGTTAAATTTTACTAACTCCTAGGACCACTAACAATAATCCATTTCTTTACCATTTTATCGATTCTGACTATCCGTCTCATGTACTCACAATACTTATTAGCAGACTCTTTAATTTTTTTGCTTTATTTAAAGCAAACAAATAGACGTTTCGTAATGCACATCTACTTTAGACGAACAAAAACGGAAAGCTTACTCTCTTGTTTAAGTTTTTATTCGTCAACTTTAGATCATTCTAAAGCTCTTTGTTACCACATCAACACTTCTTTTTCCGTCTGGGGAATTTTCTGTTCCATCCATTTCTGAATGAGCAGTTCATGACTTGCTTCCTCATTATAATTAAGTCCAAATAGGTTAGGTATAGCAAAAATGTCTCTGAATTTCGCCCTCAGTCTATTCCTCGATAGAAAGAAAAAATATTTCGAAATACTCCTTGATTCAAAATAAAGCCAACTCTGTCTAGTGAAATTTACTGTTGACTGTTGGTTAGATAGGTACCAGAAGAGTAGCAGAGTCAACTGCTAGTCACTACCCAATGACCTTGCTCTACCTCTGTGGCCTCCGTAAATCATTCTCAGGCAATTTCTCAAGGTCATCCAGTCCAGTCCACTAGCGTGACTCATCATTACGTGGGGAATACCAGGCGATGAGCTATTATTAGAATGGAATGCTCAACTCTGGACCATCTGAATAACTGAATCATCAGTAGGTACCCCGCAGACATGTAGGGTATAGGGGGCGTTATCCCCATGAGAGTATGCTGGCTTCTGATCTAGGTACCGTTAGTTCGCTAGCTTTCTCTCAGTGACTCAACATTTTTGTTTGAATAGAATCTCATGTCTTCGTGGTTTTCCCAGTGTTGAAAATACTTGAGAAGAAATCTTGGAACACCTACATTTGCCAGAATTCTCTATGCATTGCATACTTCAGTTCAGCACATCTAAATGGCTATCAAAGTTTAGAATATACTTGAAAAATTCCTCTTTTGTTTCTGTGGCTCCGGAACATTTTCATTTATTAATTCTAGAGACTCTTGTCCGTCTGATTTCTTTGAAGGATCAGGGAAACAATTTCTTTTCTGTGGATGGATTGATGGTAAAGGAATGGATTTATTCTCATAGATATCTAGCATGATTTTAGTTACTATCTAATTTTAGTTTAAAAAAATAAGGCACCAATTTTACCATACTAAAATTGATATTTACTAATTCAAATTTGGAAGTTGAAAATTATAATTATACTCATTACCCACATGAAATTCAATCCTATGTTGATACAAGAAAAAAAAGAGACTAGCATAGTTAGGTATCTCGCTTGGGAATAATAATGAATTATCCACAACATGTAAGGGTGTGAGTGACATGTACAAAAAATTCAGGAGGCCCAATAAAACAACAGTTTTATTGGTTTGAAAATTAAAAATAATAATGACACATACCAATACAATTATTGAAACCTGTCATATCTCTAAATGAATGAGTTCTCACTTACCTCAGTTCGTAAAATTATGTTTGAAAATTTAAACACAGGAGTCTCACAAACTCTTGTTTGAAGAATTGTCACTGACGCTTTTATGTTGAGTTGTGAACACCCTGAAAAATGTTACATACGGCCAACACAGACTGCGTGTTGTCACTTTTAGACTAAAATTGTGGTAATTCTAAGAAAATCAGAGCTTTTTTTTCCTTCTTTTTCTGGCATTGGCAGGCAAGGCCATTCCATACAGCCAAAGGGTTCTAATTAATTATAGGTTAAATCAGAGCTTAAGTACGCAAATGTGAGAAATAACAATTAACGCCGTCTGTTCCCCTCTAGTCCCGTGCAAGATGCTCAACGGTAAAGCAGCCACTGGACTCGTATCCTGGCGTGACCTCATCAGCTCAGAGTCAGCCCCAGTCAGGCTCCAGTCAGCTCCCCACAGCTGCTGCTTCATACACACCGGAGACATCGCTAAGCTGGGAGGAACAATTCGTGGATCTCAGCTCCTTCTGCCACACCAGCTCGTCGGCTATTCAGATGGCACTCAGTTCGGATGAAGGGTTGGCCACCTCGAGCCAAGCAACAGGTAACTAGCTCATCGACTCAACTTTTCTAGCAACACGTCTCTAGCTCGCTGACTCACTTTTCTAGCAACACGTCTCTAGCTAATCGACTCACTTGTTCTAGCAACACGACTCTCTCTAATCGACTCACTAACACGTATCTATCTAAGTGCCTAGGGCACAAGTGCATCGTAGCTAATGAACAGATTAAATCAATCAACTTTATGCACAAGCAAATGGCTAATGGCTGTGTTAGTCAGGCTGTTAGTGACTATGCACTCCACCATAACTTATTCTAGCAACACGACTTAAGCTCCCTGACTCACTTGTTCTAGCAACACGATTCTAGGTAATCGACTCACTTGTTCTAGCAACACGATTCTAGCTCATCGACTCACTTGCTCTACCAACAGGTAACTAGCTCGCTGACTCACTTGCTCTAGCAACAGGTAACTAGCTCGCTGACTCACTTGTTCTAGCAACACGACTCTAGCTAATCGACGCACTTGTTCTAGGAACACGTCTCTAGCTCATCGACTTAGTTGTTCTAGCAACACGATTCTAGCTAATCGACTTAGTTGTTCTAGCAACACGATTCTAGCTAATCGACTTAGTTGTTCTAGCAACACGTCTCCAGCTCATCGACTCACTAACACGTATCTATCTAAGTGGCTAAGGCCTAAGTGCATAGTAGCTAATGAACAGATTAAATCAATCAACTTTATGCACAATCAAATGGCTAATGACTGTGTTTAATCAGGCTGTTAGTGACTATGCACTCCACCATAACTTATTCTAGCAACACGATTTTGGTTATTGACCCACTTGCCCTAGTAACACGACTCTAGGTAATCGACTCACTTGTTTTATCAACACGACTTACACGACTCTAGCTAATCGACTCACTTGTTCTAGCAACACGATTCTAGCTATTCCACTTACTTGTTCTAGCAACACGTCGCTAACTAATCGACTCACCCATTGCCTTGTGTGCAAAGGTTACTAATATATTGATTGGTTACTGGTTAAGGATTACCCTTTACTAACAACAACATAGTAAAAACAAATAGTGTAATCAAGTATAACAAACTAACTTCCTAAATTACTAACCAAACAAAGGGTGCGATTTTCCATCGCATTAAAACATGGTGATAAATTTGAAAGCTGAGCAACCTAAAGAATTGACGATTTACTAAAATTACCTACTTAATTTTTAAACAAGTACTTAAATTACTAAAATCAAGTAGTTGTTGAAAAAGTGGTTGACAATATAGTTTTCTTTTATCGACCAGAAATACATAATATACATATTTCACATTGTAAATTTCTATTAATAACCTCCGTATACTTTGTTGTGAGAATCAGATTTGTGTGCTGAGTTGAATCCGCTACAAAAAATATCTCCCCGTGTTCAGAAAAAAATAGTGCCAAAATTTTCTACTCAATGTCAAGTAGAAGCTGACATGACGGCGTGTAAACATCAACATCATTACGAGACATGGATCAGAATTTTCTACATGACTCGTGTCCATTATTACGTCGAGTATGTTCGTTGTCAATAAAGCTAGGATAGACATTAACTAAACGCGCTGTTTTAGTGTTATATCATCATGCCTTTTAATATTGTGCTTGAAAGGCCTTCTATTTTAATCTCGGAAGTTATGTCTATGATGTATTTTATAAGGTAAATTCCAGCGTAGTTGAAAATTCAAACTTAATTATGTGGGGAGAAAATTGCGATGAAGTTGGTCCCTTTACGGCTCATATTTTGCAAACTAATCTCTTTTTATTTTGTAAACTAACCTCCCCCACTTTCTCTAATTAATACATAGTCGGTATAAATATGACCATGCAGAGTATGGCTCTGAAAAGGCTGACAATGTAAAGTAGCTTGTCCAAAGCAACTTTAGATATGTACGTTCTTTTTAAGGGGTTACTATTTATTTTTTCGCCCGCTCAATATTCTATTAATTAGATTGACTAATATTATTATTATTTAACTCTTTATTGGTCAACTACATACATTCAACAAAATAGGACATGCTAAAAAAAAAGAAAAAAAAAAAAAAAAAAGAATATGTAGTTAACCAAGGGGCGAGGTTAAAGCCTGTGGCTTTCTCTTCCACCGAACAAATTAAAATAATAAATTAAAATTTATTATTTTAATCAAGTTGACTAATTATTTGTTTTGTTTCATTTGCATTGCAGAGCAGCGGAACGGCCCTGATGTGTTCTTCGGCAGTGACTTAGTAGCCAGTGGCAGTGATATTGGACTGGACATGCTGGACAATGTTCTGTACAGGGGCGTGGGGGGAGGCAAGGGTGCCCCGGCCCTCAAGCTCAATGTCGACCTGATAGGGACCGAGCCGGAAGCGCTGAGCACCCCTGATGTTATTAAGGCCTTCGATGATGTGGAATCCTTTGACCTGCTGGACTATGTGTTCAATCAGGTATGTATTAGCTTATGAAATGTTATTATGTACTTGTATATTGGAATCAATGTTTGTGTAATTAAATCTGACAGCCGCGCCACGACATTTGTGTCAGTTCAGTTAGCGCTTTTTAGGGTATGCCACAAAGAGGCGTACATCAATTACATCATATTAGAATTCTCGAAAAAAATTTAAGCTGGTCGATCATCAGTTTTTAGATCCAAAGGCGTGTTACTTGTGTATAAACCTGTCAATAAGGAAATATTATGCCACACACTTATCAAAGTGTCCCATCTTTCCCCAGGACAAGAAACCCGTCCTCTATGAGCTGGATAAAGCACAGAGCGAAGATCTGCTGGACTCGGACCCCGCCCTCTCACTTCTCCTGGGCAAATCCACCGCCCCGCCCCTCCCCTCCCTGACTCCCCTGGTGGACAAGGGCCCACTAGCCACCAACAGCAGCCTGGGCAACACCCCGGCGCCCAAGCCGAAGCAGATAGCGACCGTGCGACCCAAGCGGATCAAACAGAAGAAAATGTTCGAGGACTTTGTGTACGACAACATCATGTCCCCAGGGAAGCGGCCCAGCCACCTGTCGGACGTGACGGTCAAGCGGGAGGAGGACAGCGACACCGAGTTCCCGACCAGCGGACTCTTAAGCACCGGTGGCTACTGCAGCGCCTCTAGCGGACCCAAGAAGAAGCTCTTGACGTTGCCTGCGCGCAAGCGCAACATCTCGTGCTCCTCCACCTCCTCCTCTTTCTCGCTGAAGAAGCGGCGGCTCACGGATGATGAAGACACGCTGGAGTACGAGTCGGGCAAATACAGGGAGCTGCGCAACCGCAATAACGAGGCGTCCAGACGCAGCCGCGCCAACCGCAAGCAGCGCGAGATGAAGATGAAGGAGTACTCGGACAGGCTCATCGCGGACAACGGGAGGCTCAAGGCCAAGGCGGAACAGCTGGAGAGGCAGGTCGAGAGGTTCAGGAGCTGCCTCATGAAGATAGTGCTGAGTAGCAAGAATAAACGGTAGAACATGGTCGTATTCTGACTCGTTTGTATTATCCTAGGATTATTGTCTTTTGAGTTGGCATACACAAATGGGACTAAAAAACAAAAAAACAATATGCAAACAGCATAGAAATAATATCTATTAGTAGGTAGGTAGGTATAAGGTTCATTTTATATTATCTTACTTTGTCTAAAGTGACATGTCATTGATGTCATATTATCTTACACCGAATTATTTCATATCTTATAGTTCAACTGCACTAATACTTCTGTTATGTCGATTTACCTTGTAATCAATGTTAACTTTTAAACGATACTTTCACCTTTTTATTTTGGCAATATTATTCAGTTCCGTCGTACAAAATGACCAGAAAGTTTTCCTTCTTGATAAATCGATGTCATATTTTAGAGACGGTCATTTATTACATGAACATTAAATTTATTCTTATTACTTCATTTATTTTTCGTGTTCCGGCAGACTCCTGTTCTCTTGACGAGCGCTCGACTACCGGCGAACTTGATTTATTACAAAGTTATTGACAGAAAATATCACCTTCCAAGATAATTATACCTTTTGTATGATGCACTGAGACATTCAAGGTAGATACTTCACTCGTCAATCTACATCTCCCTTTGACCTTGGCAGATGTCAGCTTATCTCTCACTGATAACAAGAACAGTGTGTCAAATAAATGTACCTACACGAAGTTGACAGGGAAAATCAACGATGAATTTCTAATTAGATAAAAAGAGTTTGACATGTATACATAACTAAATTTCATCTTTTCCCATCAATACCTATAAAAGTATATAAATAACTATCTCCATCCATGTTTTAGGTACTAAAGAAAGACCATTTATTAACCATTATGTATTTTGATTGAACTATTTGCTCAAGAATTGAGCCTTTGCAGATTAATCTTATTTATTATTCTTGGCAATTTTAATTTTTTCCTACTTTTGAAGCGTTTTCTTGTGTGTTTCTACTATCGGCTTTACAATTAAATTATTTTATCTTTAAGTAATGATAGATTCAACTATAATAAAACTTACCCTTTGAGTTGCCAACTCACAAGATAATAAATCCCCTTTCTTCATCGCCCTACCCAACACTTAGAACACGGTTTATTATTGAGTGTTTCTGTTGGTATGGGCCGATGTGTGTGTATTTTGTACAGAGCTGTGAGGAGATGTTTTGTATATTGTATAGATTTCTAGTTTATAAATTATTAGTTTCTATGAAGTATAAACTTATTAAGTTCGTCTATTAACTTTTAATCTTCATTATTTAGAGGTTTAATTTTGATAATTATTATTCTTGTTAGTTGTAGTTTTTTTAGAGATATATTTTTCGTTCTTATACTTTAGATAGGTACCTGAAATATTTTTAAATAGGTATCTACTATCTATGTAAAAAGAAAAAGGTGCTGCATGAAATACATTGCGAGCATGTAAAATAGCTATGATGATTTTCATAGCTATTGCAAGGAATTGAAAATTTATTTGCACCGAATCCTTTATTGAATAAAACAGTGTTGTCACCTTTTTCTAGAGTTAATTTTTACTTTTCATTTTTATTATTATATGAATTTAGTCACGTTGTTGGTAAACGTGTATTTTTTCTCATTCATTTTATTATGTATGTTATTACTATTTATATGTCTATGTATGAAACTATCTAATATCCAAGATATCGTAATTATTATTGATCAGAAAGAAGAAAACCCCACAATTAGTGACACGAGTCTTCATAGTATGTAATGTACGTGTCATCAGGTTCATCATATAATCGGGATTTTTACAAAGAACCTACAGTTTATTTAAGTAGAAGAAATCTTATGAAAAGACTTTTAATTTACAATAATCCTACATATACTCCTATATATTTGTACCTATTTTATAGGAACAGGATCGTCGAATAATTCTACATACAAAAATTCTTTTGAATATGTTGTCAAAATTAAGGTTAAATTCAAGCAGAACTAAAATGATGAAAAAAAGGGTTATTCATAAAAAATAAATGGGATTTATCTTTCTTATTTTTTATGGATTCTCACCTACACTACGGGTAGAAATCTACTTTCTAGCTCACTTCTCGCACCTGAGGTTTTCTCTCAGTCTATTCCCTGCTTATCTATATTATATCATGTGAAGAGTTGTACACTGTACAAGCTGATAAGGGAAAGTGATTTTTGCAACGAATGTCGAATCAGTTTTATGATTGAATATTCGATTTTGAGTGTAAGAGCAAGAAAATTGTGTGAGTGAGAAAGAGAGTGAGTGAATAGAGGGGAAGATGGGAGAGCGAGTGAGAGAGAAATAAAGGAGTGATCGATTTCTATACTTTCTTATCCATACCTGATGGGTATTAGAAATTAACAAACACTTTCGTGTCCCTCAATTCTTCAAGAAAAACATTTGATATTCAAGAACAACTAGGTGCAATAATTTTGAAAAGAAACTTATCATTAGATGCTAACTTTTATAAAACCTTTATAGTAATAGCTGTTGAAACGTAAAATGAAAGTCCATTGCTTTTAAATTAAATTCACTTGATTCCATGGTCTGCAATGAACTAACTTTTGTGGACATTTCAATCAATATAATTATTGCACAGTGAGGGATACTAATTCAAATAAAAGTCACATTATGAGGTATAAGTCAACTGTAAAGTGTCATTATTGTAATGATGATGTCTTGTGTTCATTTAAGACCCTTTAATATTACCAATACCTACTTTTTTTCTCAATGTCAAACTTTTTAATTATCAAGTAGACAACCATAATGTTTTATTTTTTGTAAAATTAATAATATCAACAAAAAAATAATAATACCACAAGAAAATATAATAAAGAAAGACCGTGGACAAGTTATTCTGAACAGCAGTAAATAACGCCTTTCTTATTTTATATCTGGTGAAATTAAATTGGTGTGTATGTCTAAGAACTCACTCATTTCTGAAATGGGCATATCATTTATCCTACATAGACTGCAGATGTAATGACCGCACCAACAACAAGACCAACGCAATACCCTTCACTACGAATTCGATAGCTTCATGAAAAAGATGGCAAACATATTATCCAACAAGTGGACAAAACCTTACAACAGAATTGTTGGTTGGGTTAAAACTAAGATACAAGTTGCTTTGATTCGTGCTGTTTCTCTCAGATTGAGAGGGACAAGATACAAGTTGAGGAGGTAGGTATGAAGTTGAAGATGGATGTGGTGTGTTCCAAATTTAGACGAAGGTGGCTTTGAAGATGGAAATGAATGGAATTATTTTTAATAAATTATAATTTCCATGTTTAAAAAAAACTATAATGATTCAAAGCAGCTCTATAGGAACCTAAAGCAGTGATCCCACTCAGAGCAACATTTTGTTTCGAAACGTCTCGCAGCATTTGTCTCAAATTTAGAATAGGAGGTGCTTTGAATTGGGAATGCGAAGCAATGTTTCAGTCAATGGGTTTCGATCCCATTTGATTCTAAACGATGAGCGGAGAATTCCAACACAAATGTTGCTCTCAGAATGATCCCGGACAAAATTACGCGACCAGAAAAAACAACAGATCAAGACTTGATTAATATCTCTTAGCAATTTATTTTAATTTCTTCTAATGTGAGATAAATAATAACTAGTAGGTAGCTACAGCTCTTGTAGGGAACAAAGTAAATGAAAAAATAATAGTAGGGATTAAATAGCAAATGTACAAGAGGGGAGTGAGTATGGCATCAGTAGGTACTCAGTTGTCCACCAGGCCAAGGGTAGAGTCTTCCACACCCAACTAAAGAGAAACATTTCATAATAGCATACAAGCTTGCAACTCTGAACTTGGTAAATATCACTCATAGGCAGCTAAAAATTGGCCAAAATTGGACAGGATTTTTTTTTATTTTTAATTTGGGTTTAACGTTGCTTTCAACTGCAGAGTCATATCACGACGGGGGTGTTACCTCTCCATTCGCAGGAAATTCTCAAACCTGCTACCCACATTAACCTCAACCAGCCTGGGTTGGGCCAGAATGCCAGCATCACGATGTATTCACCTCGCTGGACGTTGCCTAATTTCGGTGATCCTACGAGAACCGGTACATTCAACGCGCCATCTACGCTGGCTATGGCCAGGATTTTCAGAGCAACTAATGGAGGATTGCAGATTGAGAGGATTTGACGGTATGAAATCAACCCCAAAGCTGGAGATGATTCAAACAAATTCAAACATCATTAATCTGAGACTATTTTATTTATTATATTTCATGCACACACGCAATAATAACTACATATTACATTTATGTGTATGACTACCCTTGGCTCATGTATTTTTTTATCTCAACTTTTAGTTATAGTAATATCATTAAAACTGACACTAAAAGAAAAACGTGCTCGATATAGCACAAGACAAAGTACCTAAAAGAAGAAATTAAAAACACTTGAGAAACCTGAGTTTAAAATCACTAAAAGTATTAACGCTACTATGTAAATAAATGTCTACTGAAAACCTTACAATCTACTGATAATAATAAACAAAACGTAATGAAGATCATATCTAGGTAACACTATCAATATTAGATTAGACACTTGGTGCTATTAGAAACAAAATAAATAAATTATCCACACTAAAACATTAGCTTGTGCTAGCTTTGAGGGCAGAAATAGTTAAAAACAAGCCTTTGGTTGAGAATTTAATTTACAAAAAAATCCACCCTGACCTCAGATGCCAGGGGTCGTGATTGATCATTACACACAAGAAATCGCCTTCTATCAAACTTCAATGCAATAAATCAAATGAAACACTGTTGACTAGAATATAGAGGAGTTCAGCACATATTATTATGCACATCAGTGTGTACTTAGGTACCTATATATGTACTGAATTATCCCGTTTTTGTACAAACAATTGGTTTTGATTAAAGTTGAAAACAACGGCCAAGAATAATTAAATTAATTTTATTTAGATCACCAAATAAAATGATAAAACACCAAACACAAATGACCTTTTAGGTGTTTTACAAGAACATATTCTTGATCATTTGATGATAGACCTCATCTTTACACCTCAAGAACTTGAGAAATGTGAAATACCGTGCCTTTTAGCCTATTAAATAATCTAGCAAAACATAACAAATAAATACATAAAATAAAATTAATTCTTGGCATTTGTTTTAGACAAAAAAAAAATGTAATTTATAACGAGATCACTGAAGATGTTTGCACTACAACTCAAAATCATGAAGGATCCGGCAGAAACAATGAAACTTTCATGGAAAGACTTGAAACTTTGCTTCTTTTAATAACCAAAATATAGGTCTTTATTGTGATTTTCATTAATTTATTTTTCTTCTCATTTAAAATTATTTCATAGGAATTGAACCATGTTGTGCTAAAACAACATGTCTATTTTAAAAAAAGTTTCTGCCGGATTCTGTACTTATTGACTAAACCTTAAAAATCTAATTTGTCATGATAAACCTAAGTCATAATTTAAAGCTTAAAAGTGAAAAAAACACAATAGGTATGAAGTTTATAGGTGACAAGTTAGTAAATCGAGTATGTACAGCGAAATGTAGAACATTCAGAGGTGGGCTAGGACTAGAGACAGTAGAGCTAAATGACTATTAATTACATTCACATAAGTGAAACCCCTAAATGGGATAAATCTTCAAGTATAAATTAAAATATGAAACTTATTTCTTTTCTAAGCAATTTTTTTTTTTTTTTTTCATAACCAATGAAATGAGAGAAATATCATTCGTCAGGTTCAGATCAAGGAAAAATGCATACATTTTTATCTAAAACTACATACGTACAAACTAGTACCGTGAAGATAGATTTACAGAATACCTTCTCTTCAATAATTTGTATTTATCAAATCTTTGTTAGTTTCTGAGATCTCTAAAACAACAATTTTACAAAAAAAAAGTTCAACAATACTTTCCAAGGACTATATGATTAGAATGAAGTGAGACACAACACTTGAATAGTATTGTTGAACAAAAATGTGTTTGTTTACAGTTCTACGTCTTCTTTCTAAGAGACGTGTGACGAAAAAGATACAGAAATATACAAGAAATTCATATACATAGACAATGTCTTTGCAACAGAAGATATAGGAGGGATTTAACAACAATCCTACAGAAAACAGGTTTTATAAAATAACAATAATTAATTTCAATCACAGGAGAACTTAAAATTTTCAGCGGAATCTTGGTAAAATAAAAATTAACAAAACGAAAATTTAAAACAAAGTAGGTAACAATGATTCTGAAAAGAAATGGCTCTCTCATTGAAATTGTACTTTATAAAAATTACAAGAAGTAATGATTTGGTGATTACAATGTTTTAATTAATAATGATAACATTGTAGTATACTTCTTTGGTACAAGGTGAGACTAGAGATTCAGTGGACGATTTTAAAGATGCAACTAGCCACGTCCCGTAGATGGCACATTGATGAAACTCAAAATTGAGAGCGTCGTATAACAACAGTAAGAAGGAGAGTAAAAAGACCAACCGGCAACATGGAAAATTAAAAAAAAAAGTAAAGAAAAAAAAAATGTTTAAAATAATTAAAATAACTAAACTTTGTCTTCGGAAATAGGATTATGTGAAGGTTCAACAATATATATTACAAAATTTGCAAAACATAAGCGAGCCAATTGGAACGTGGTAAAGTTTAACACTTATCAATACCATCACTCGTACAATCTGTTGGGTTGGCAATGGCATAAATGAGGTCAAAGCATTTTGAAATTTTTAATCAAGCTGGCCGGGAGGCGAGCTCTCGTCAAGAGTAACGCGCCAGCCGGCCTATATTAACACGAAACAAAGTTTGTATGTATTTTGATTCATTGTTTACCTCCACTTCCCATTAACTTTTAGCATTATAATATAAATACTCCGGATTTCTAGTATTAGAAATAGTCCTCTGGCGCGATATAGTCTTCTAGCAGGACGTTTATAGTCCTCTAGCGAGACATAGAAAGACAAATGAAGTCTTTATCACATTTCTGCTCTAAACAAAACAAAATTAGCGAGAAATATTATGGTCATTTATAAAATCAAATGAACTGAAGTTAGATGATTCTCCTAGAAGAAAACTTTTTTTTTCCCTTTCTGAGTAGTTCGTTTTAGACGCATGAAGCTTGAGGAACAAATATTATTTACTCTGAGCGATCTGAAGCTAGATATATCCTGATCATTTACTGTGACTAGTAAGAAGCAAGTGGTGTTTGAAGGTTTGACAGTGGCGTCCCCACAGGCACCACTAGGGAGATGGGCACTGCAGGCGAGTGAGTGTTGGTGGAGGCGTTGTTAGTGTGGGTGATGGTGCTCATGCTATGCGTGATGGTGCTCATGCTGTGAGAGAGCATGCTGTGCTGGCTGTGGGGCGTGGGGGGGAGGAGCGGGCCACTGGCCAGCGTGTGGTTCTTGCGGATGTGCTTGATCATGCAGGTGTGCTCCACGAAGGACTTGGAGCAGTGCGGGCACACGTGGGGTCTCTCGTTGAGGTGCGACCGCAGGTGAGACACCAGGTGCCCCTTGCAGGTGAAGTCCTTGGGGCAGACGTCGCACTTGAAGGGCCGCTCCAGCACCTCGCCGTTCTGCTTGCGGTGGGAGCGCTGGTGGAACAGGAGGTTCCCCTTGAGGGGGAAGCTCTTGCCACAGTCCGTGCAGGCGAAGGGCCGCTCCCCCGTGTGGGAGCGCGAGTGGTTCACCAGGTGCTCCTTCTTGAGGAAGGGCTTGGAGCAGATGGTGCACACGTGCTCTGTCTCCCCGGCGTGCTGCTTCAGATGGTTGGTGAGATGCTCCTTGCGGGTGAATGTCTTGAGGCAGAAGTCGCACTTGTGAGGACTCTCGCCGGTGTGGAGTCTGATGTGGTTGTTCAGGTGCTCCTTGCGGGTGAAGCTCTTGCTGCAGAAGTGACACTTGTGGGGCGACTCCCCGGTGTGGAGGCGAACGTGATTGTTGAGGTGATCCTTCCTGGTGAAGCTCTGCTTGCAGTAGGAGCACTTGTGCGGGCTCTCACCGGTGTGCTGTCGCACGTGGTTCACCAGATGGTCCTTGCGGGAGAAAGCCTTGGGACAGTACTGACACTGGTACGGTGTCTCACCGGTGTGTTGGCGAACGTGATTCACCAGGTGCTCCTTGCGTGTGAAACTCTTGGCGCAGTAGTTGCACTTGTGTGGACTCTCACCGGTGTGTTGTCGAACGTGATTGAGGAGGTGTTCCTTGCGGGTGAAAGTCTTGCTGCAGAAGTCACAGCGATGAGGGGTCTCGCCTGAAGCGTTAAGAGAAAAAGAAAATTAATATTTTTTATTCATTTTTGTTTTTCTCATTTCGAACCCAAGGTACAATTTTACCCTTTAAAGTACAGGCATTATAGAGATAAAGCTATCACAGAGAGTCAATCAGTCAGCGAGTGGATTTCAATTTTATAATAAGTTGAACTAGCACATTTTTTGTGTTAATTACAAACTCGCCTTGCTAAATTTTTGCTATTCTCGGGACTCAAACCATCGATCTGCAGGTTACGATTCTGCCGCCTTATCGATCGAGCTACTGAGGTCGGTTAGTGATAGACTGAATGGTTCACCTGTGTGCCACATGATGTGGTTAGTGATAGACCTGTGTGCCACATGATGTGGTTAGTGATAGACCTGTGTGCCACATGATGTGGTTAGTAATAGACTGAATGGTTCACCTGTGTGCCACATGATGTGGTTAGTGATAGACTGAATGGTTCACCTGTGTGCCACATGATGTGGTTAGTGATAGACTGAATGGTTCACCTGTGTGCCACATGATGTGGTTAGTGATAGACTGAATGGTTCACCTGTGTGCCACATGATGTGGTTAGTGATAGACCTGTGTGCCACATGATGTGGTTAGTAATAGACTAAATGGTTCACCTGTGTGCCACATGATGTGGTTAGTGATAGACTGAATGGTTCACCTGTGTGCCACATGATGTGGTTAGTGATAGACTGAATGGTTCACCTGTGTGCCACATGATGTGGTTAGTGATAGACTGAATGGTTCACCTGTGTGCCACATGATGTGGTTAGTGATAGACTGAGTGGTTCACCTGTGTGCCACATGATGTGGTTAGTGATAGACCTGTGTGCCACATGATGTGGTTAGTGATAGACTGAATGGTTCACCTGTGTGCCACATGATGTGGTTTGTGATAGACTGAATGGTTCACCTGTGTGCCACATGATGTGGTTTGTGATAGACTGAATGGTTCACCTGTGTGCCACATGATGTGGTTAGTGATAGACCTGTGTGCCACATGATGTGGTTAGTGATAGACCTGTGTGCCACATGATGTGGTTAGTGATAGACCTGTGTGCCACATGATGTGGTTAGTGATAGACCTGTGTGCCACATGATGTGGTTAGTGATAGACTGAATGGTTCACCTGTGTGCCACATGATGGGGTTAGTGATAGACTGAATGGTTCACCTGTGTGCCACATGATGTGGTTAGTGATAGAGTGAATGGTTCACCTGTGTGCCACATGATGTGGTTAGTGATAGAGTGAATGGTTCACCTGTGTGCCACATGATGTGGTTAGTAATAGACTGAATGGTTCACCTGTGTGCCACATGATGTGGTTAGTGATAGACTGAATGGTTCACCTGTGTGCCACATGATGTGGTTAGTGATAGACTGAGTGGTTCACCTGTGTGCCACATGATGTGGTTAGTGATAGACTGAATGGTTCACCTGTGTGCCACATGATGTGGTTAGTAAAGTGCTCCTTCCTCGTGAAGCTCTTGGTGCAGATTTCACATTTGAACGGAGTGTCATTGGTGTGAGATCTCATGTGATTGGCGAGATGTTCCTTACGCGTATACTTCTTGCCACACACCTGGGGGATATCATGCAGGATTAGTACAATCTTAATAAATATTTTTTTTGGGGGGGGGGGGGGTTTAACGTCGCTTTCAACTGCATGGTCATATCACGACGGCGGTTTTACCCTCCATTCGCTGGAAACTCACAAACCAGCTACTGAAATTAACCTCACCCAACCTGAGTGGGGCCGTGATTAGCGGCATCACTACGAGGATTCGATTTTGAATAAGTCCTATCATCGATCGATGTTCCTTATGCTGAGTGACGGCACGAGAATCGGTGTATTCAACGTGCCATCTTTTTTTTTTTTTTTTTTTTTTTTAACAACATTTCCATTTATTTGACAAGGATAAATTATTACAATAAAAAATAATAGAAAGGTATACCCGTCTTCAAAGTTAAAAACTGTGAAGAAGACGGGGAGTTTGGATAATTAGTTAGTTACGTATCTATGTTTTTCCCAGATAATTATTATAGTTATTAGTTCCTTTTTCCACATTTAATTGAAAAAGTCAAACCTATGGCTGCACAGTTTATAAGTCTGAAAGATTCTCATCCTAAATTTAATGTCAATCACATGAATGAAATTGAATGGTATTTTTTCATTATATGGTACCGCGACGGCGATGTTGGATAATACGTACGATTCCTTTAAATAATATAAGCATTTAAAAAAGTACACACGCGACCCCTGATCTACTTCCGGCAGTTCAGCGAGAACGAGACCAGTGCCAGGGCACCGGGTGTGGCGGCGGCGGCGCCCAAGTTCATCATCAGTGGCGTATTGAGTGCCGGGGATCCCCATGTGTGTATCACCCGCTGCCCCGGGTCACTAGTGGCTATCGAGATGGTCATCGAGCATGTAGCCAAAGTGTGCACAGGTAAACGGTGGTTTAATTGTTGGGTGGAAGAGATTGCCTAAGGCAATAACCCCGCCCTTTAGTTAGGACAAATATTATGTATATATTTCTTTATTTTTTTTTTCTTCTATTATATTGTATTTTAATTTGTAATTTTTTGTATTGTATATAATATGTCCTATTAATAAAGTGTAAATAAATAATATAAATAAATAATTACTACCTTTTTTAAGTCATCTTATTTGTGTTAATACTCGCCCTACTAAATATTTGCCATACCACGGACTCGAAACACCGATCTCCAGATTACAATTCCGCCGCCTTATCACTCGATCTACTCAGGTCGATTCAATTACTACTTTGTTATATGCTTCTCTTATTTCCTTCTGTTTCTAGTAGTCAGCAACAAATGGTTGGGTGGAAGAGCTCAAGCAATTTGAGAATCCTACCATTAAAGCCTAAAAAAAAAAAAAAAAACCCCGAGGGCTATAAATAATCATTGTCGTAGGGTTATATGTATGAAAACTAACCCTTCTCAGTTATTTCATTTAAGATTTTCAGGTTGGTCCTTCCCCGCACTGCTGTACTGAGCCCACATACTGAGTAATAAGTATCCCTGCAAATGCATTAACTTAGTTTAGGACTGTATACAAAGTTTCAACTTTCTATCTTTAATCTTTAACCGTTGAAAAAGTACCCCGGACTTAATGAACACATCGTACTTTTTTTAAACTTAATATCTAATTTTGTTTTGTTGAACTTTTATCATAAAATAGTGTTTTTTGGATGTACTACTATTATTTCATCATCTTCTCTTCATCAGGTATTCTCCTTGTTGACAATTTTGTTCTGACGGGAGGCTCGTGCATCCCTCCAGACTGGAGATCTTGGTTCGCATCCCACCCGGGTGAAATAAAGTTGACGCCCCTGTTCGACACGGAAACTTCAAAAATCACGGTTATCAAGGTATTTCTTATTCATCGTCCTGATTCAATTTGTTTTATATTCTGTAGGTAGCTCAGTAGAAATCTACACTTTAAATGGTGACCTGGAACAAAAAATCAGGTGGTTCTGATTTTTGATAGTTTGTTAGGACCAGTATCGGTAGTAAGTAGTAAGAAATTTGTTACTTTCGGTAACTTGTGCAACAGAAAATCAGCGCAAATACGCGTAGTTGGCACTTTTATGTTGGGTTTTTTTCTTCACATAATACACAACTTCTGATCGACGTACCTTAAAAACTTTTTTCGTGGATAGCTTTATTATACAGGGTGGACCAAAAAAACGTTTACACCCGTTAATGGTAGATTACTGACGACATATCCAGGCCGGATCTGCAATCCGTTTTTTCGGATTCGCCTTCGTAACTGCACAAAGTGATTTTTTGAAACTTTCCGAAAAAGTCCGACTTTGGCTTATTCTTCAGGTCAGTACTTTTTTCCTGTTTAAGATGAGTTGATTTTGAACAATTTTGCAGAAAGCCAACAAAATTGCGATGTTTCTAGCTACACTTTGTTTTTTTACGATTTGGTTTGTCATATTTTTTTACACCTGAACAGAAAAAAACACACAAAAAAACTTTTTTACTAAATAAAACACTCGACATTTGTCCGAACAAATTTTGGCACAGACATGGGCAAGTTTGATAAAAGTTGGCGGCCGCACCGAGAATGCTAAAAAATAATTTTACGATTTTTTATCACGTGATCTTCTGGGAAAAATTATTAGATGTTTGCCAAAAACTCTTCAAAAATCCTAAGAGTTTTCTAGCTGTAGACTGTGTAAGGGCGTCTTGTATTGTTTACAAAAATTGTTTACATTGCTTTTTTTGAATACCGCGGTCTCACATGCCTTCATCAGCCAGTTGAAGAAAATTCAAATGATAAATTTCGTGCTTCTCAGATTTACAGTGGTGTTAGCTAGATGTGGTAGTGCTAAGAGTGCTAGTCGCATGACCGTGGTTCAATTTTCGGCGGTCAATATTATTTTAAATATCAAAAAAATCTGATGGAACATTTTATTCATACCTGTATCTGACCTGTTGTAACACCAACAACTTATGGTTTTTTTGGGGGTAATACCATCTGTAAATTGAGTTATATCAGATACTATTGGTATCACAATACACATAATTATTATTCATGTAAGCCCCTGAGAGACTGCCTTGATTATGTAACGAGAGAAAAAAAAAACTAGGGAATTTTCCAAACGAAAATAGAGTTGGAAAATTCCCTAAATCCAGGTAAATAATTATGTAGGTAGGTTCTTTTATCATAAACAATACTAATTAAATAACAAATATTTACCGATTGCCAACTCTTAATAGAAGTCTTGAAAAAAACAAGATCATATTTTGTAAAATTAATAAACTTTTGCAGTCTTTATTATGTTTTATACTATTTTGATATAAACAAAAAGGTATTTAAAAAAACATTTTGTGTTAGTATGTTCAATGAGAAACGATTAGACGCGCACGATTAGCTCAGTGGTACGCTAGTCCACCCGGTCCGAACGCCAGAGCCAGCAAAAAATTCATGACTGCAAAACAAAAAAGATTGTTGCCATTTTTATTTAGCCATAGTACACACTATGGATTCCCCTCACCCAAATTTTTGAAACCAATGGTGACTTTAGTACCTTAGTTCTAACTCAGGACTGTCCCTCTACCTTCTTGCCTTTCTCTCTCTCTCTCTTTCGCTCTCTGCCTCTCTGCCTCTCTCTCTCTCTCTCTCTCTCTCTCTCTCTCTCTCTCTCTGTCTCTCTCTCTCTGTCTCCTCTCTCTGTCTCTCTCTCTCTGTCTCTCTCTCTCTGTCTCTCTCTCTCTGCTCTCTCTCTCTGTCTCTTCTCTCTGTCTCTCTCTCTCTGTCTCTCTCTCTCTCCCTTCTCAATTCCCTTAGAGGAACTGTTGGAAGTGGCGTCCACCTTCCTGGATGCAAAGGTTGAACCTCTTTATCATGTTCCGTCGAATGTTGCGGAAGATTCCAGGTTTTTCTGTCAGGTCATCGAATGCCAACAGGATTCTTGCTACCAGATTTCGTAAACTATGTTTTTCACGTGATCCCAAATGTTCCTGTTGGCAACTCCATATGCTAAATGCGTATCTGCCATTTCAGCATCCGAATAATAATAATTATGTAACTTGTACTAAAAAAACTCAAGAAGTTTAAAGATAATATTTCATAGAATGCAGAAAAATATGCTTGAAAACTATCATCGAGAAACAAACAATCATTCATTTGACTGGCCTTTAATTAATTCCAAGGAAAATAATTATCAGACATAAATAGCTAATTACTCTTTGAGTACAAGACGACTCTACACGGTCAACACTTTTAAGATTTTGAACATCATTTTTTGAGACTTACCTGGTTTGTTTACCCAGAAGATCACATGATAAAAAATCATAAAATTATTTTTTAGCATCCTTGGGTTGGCCGCCAACTTTTATCAAACTTGCCCATGTCTGTGCCAAAATTTGCTCGGGCAAATCTTGAGTGTTTCAAAGTGTAAAAAATTTACATGAGAATTTTTTTTCTATTCAGGTGTCAAAAAAGATGCCAAACCAAACCGTAAAAAACAAAGTAGTGTAGCTAGATACTTCGAAATTTTGTTGGCTTTCTGCAGAAATGTTCAGAATCAACTCATCTTAAACAGGAAAAAAGTTCTGACCTGAAGAATAAGCCAAAGTCGGACTTTTTCAGAAAGTTGCAAAAAATCACTTTGTGCAGTTATAAAGGCGAATCCGAAAAAACGGATTGCAGATCCGTCCTAGAAATGTCGTCAGTAATCTACCATTAACGGGTGTAAACGTTTTTTTGGTCCACCCTGTATATACACTTGCGAGCAATGAAACTAGGACACTTAAAAATTCCAAGTTTTAAACTCTCCGATAATTTTCTCCTGAAACATATTGATTTCATTTGAAAGGTAATTTTGTTTTCTTTTATTTATAGAAAAAATTGGGAAGATTGGACAACTCATTTCAAAGTAACAGGGTGGAATGTAAAAAATGTCAAAAAAAGAATACATTTGGGTTTAACAAAGTCATTATAAACATTTTATTTTTTACAAATTTATTACATTTTCAAGGTTTTCAGTAGTTTGTGTTTCCCCCCTGGACCTAATTACTGCTTCCAGTCGGTTTTTCATTGAAAAGATAAGATTTTTACCAACATATTGAGGTACATTGTCCCACTCCTCCCTTAGTGCCATTTTGAGCTCCACTGTGGTCGCAGGAGACGGATTTCTAGCTCGGACTTTTCTCTTTAGCATATCCCATAAATGATCAATGGGATTTAGATCCGGACTGTTTGCAGGCCAGACCAAAGTATCAATTCCAACATCCTCTAGGTAACTAGTGACAATGATTGCCTTGTGCGGTCGGGCGTTGTCATGCATGAGGACAAATTCTTCTCCATAAAAGGCAGCAAAAAGTATCACCTGGTCTTCCAGCACTTCCTCTAGTACCTTTCTGCCGTCAAACTTCCCCCACTAGTCCACAATTGATGAAAACAATGTCCGATTGAACTTCTGATGTAATTCCACCCCAGAACATACAGGAACCACCACCAAATGCCACAGTTACCTTGATACAGCATTGAGCAAACCGCTCCCCAGGTCTTCGGTATACTCTTTTTCGCCTGTCATTCACATACAAGCATGCCCGGCTCTCATCCGTAAACAATACGTGGCTCCATTGCTCATGGGTCCAATTGACATGTTGGAGTGCGAAGTCCAGGCGTGCTTGTCGGTGATGTGGGGCCAGTCTGGGGCCTGTAGCAGCTCTTTTGGGGGTAAAGTTTTTCTCCTTCAGTCTTCTCCTAACTGTCCACTCGCTAACAGGTACATCCCGTGTCCTCTGCAGCTCGTGCTGAACACCAACTGCGGAAATGTGACGATTTCTCAGAGAAGTCATCATGATGAATCGGTCATCTCGAGCTGTTGTTTTGCGGGTGCGACCTGATCCTGGTCTGCGATTGAAGCTATTGGTCTCCCTGTACCTCTTAAATGGTCTGCTGACTGTAGCTTTGCTGATGTTGAGCTGATTTGCAACATTTCTCACTGATAAACCACTTTCAAGCAAAGCAACCACACTTGAAGCTCCTTCAGGAGCTGTGTCCATTTTCACAGAACAAATGATAATGATATGATGTAGAGAATTCATTATTTGATTGGCAAAAGAAAGAAAAATACTGGCCAAAGTTGTTTAAAATGACATTTTTACGTATTCTACAGATTTTAAAAAAAGGGTACCTTCTTGTTTATTTGGAGTTGTCTGTCTAAAATTGCCATAACTCGGTAAAAATAAAGCCGATTCGAATGAAACAAATGTATTTGATAGATAAAAAAAATTACTTTTCAGTAAAGTATAACACTGGGCCTTAAAAGCATGCATCGCGTCACAGCGATAGTAGAATTTAGAAGGAGACAAGTGTCCTAGTTTCATTGCTCGCAAGTGTAGTTAGTCAAATTTCGAGTCGAATGATTGGTGTCACAGTTAAATCAGTTTAGTCCATTTGCTTCAATTGATATGCAAAGTCTGCATCAGGTTTGAATTTAAAACCCAGTCGGAACATGACAAGTTTTCGTCTATTTTGGAATTTTGATCACATCATAATACGTCTTGAGCTTACTGTGGGAATAATGAGACTCATTAGTGCTAATCAGGCAGTATTAGAAAGACGATTTAACCCAGATAACGCCGTGAAATTTTTTGTCTCGTTCATCCATTGAAATTTACAGCTATCCAAACTTTCACACGGAAAAATAAATCAAAATAAAAGTGGTGTCAACGTATCACTCGGACTCTAAACAAAGAGTTTGAGATTTCGCCAACTATCCCCAAGTAGTTAAATTAATTAGAAAAATCCACAGCGTAGTACCTTTGAAGCGTCCTTCTGGAAGGACGTCAGCCCCATCTGGGTTAATTATTAGTATTAGTTAGGACAGTAGTATTGAATATCCCTGTATTGTAAATTACAGGTACGATATTTCAACTCTCAGGGCCAGGCTTGGCCCGAACATACAGACGTGGTGGTTCTCAAAGTGGAGACAGGGCCGGACCTAGGGGGACTCCAACGGTCTACTTTTGATCCAACCCGTATGTGGGTGCAGGACAGTGAATGCTATCTGTACGTGTTCAAGGAGAAGCATGATGGAAGTGTTCTAAGGTAAGTGGAGTATGTGTGTTTGTATGAGAGGGAGGGAGGGAGGGAGAGAGAGTGAGAGTAAAGAGTGAGATAGAATATAATGAGATAGAGAGAGATATAATAAGATAGAGAGAGAGAGAAAAGGAAAGAAAGAGAGAGAAGGGGGGGGGAGAGACAGAGAGAGGTTCAGAAAACCAGGACGTATTTATGTTTTTAACAGTTTCCGAAAGGTAAAATCCGAAAAAAAATTTAAAAAAATAATACACCTAAGTTTATATTAGCAATCTATTTAACAATTTGCTTTCTCTATAAATTTCATACGAAGATTTCATTGAAATCTGAATTGCTTCCTCACAGTTTCAGTGAGCGGAAGACATCGGAGCAAGAGTACGCGTACTACTACGAGGAAGATTACGAGGAAGCAAAGGGCAGGAAGTTTGACCTGGTCAAGATTCGAGTGAGCAACCTGATGAACAAACCGAACCGGACGGTGCTCAGCATGAACACCTCCCAGCTCGTGTTCTCCGTGTTCCGGAAGCCGTACAACTTCACCACAGGTGAGGGACCCACTCACACCAACCTTACTAAAACCCACCATGCTTGGGATTATTATTACTGACAAGTATTATTATTACTGAACCTTGGGTTCAGTAATAATAATAATAATACTTGTTAGTGGTTAGTAATAATAATACTTGTTAGTAATAATAATACTGAGCCTTGGGTTCAGTAATAATAATACTTGTTAGTGGAACTGTCTGGCTGGGGGACTATAAACAGACGTAGACAGCAGTCTGGCTGGGGACTTAAATAGGGAGTAGACCAGCAGTCGGGCTGGGATATAAACGGAGTAGACAGCATTGGTTTGGTTCTGGGGGTCCTTTTCAATTATTAGCCTCCTTGTAAAGACAGTGGTAGAAGTGCTGAGTCATTCCTCCACTATCTGGCTGCCATCGTTCATGATGATCATGTTAGTGGAAAGTAACCTTGCATCAAAGCAGCTACCACCCAACTCTCAGAGTCTTATTATTATATGGTCATATACTCAAATAAATTAGGAAAATTCATGCATTGGGTGGGATTCGAACACATGGATCCCTACGCAACCAGAATGTCTCGTTTCTAATGGGACACCCTGTATAGACATGTGCATCGAACTGTCCCTTAGGATAGAACGATTACGGATATGTATGTGTATATAGACATGATAAGTAAAATCCTGAATCCCCCCAGGCGTGGTGTACTGCGCGGACAGCTTCGACTCTCTCCTGTACAGCTCCGTGCAGGGTCCCGCCTCCAGCGTGTTGGTCTTCCTCAACCTCTCCTCCCTGTTCTACGACCTCAACCGCTTCGTGTTCGCGTTCCACCCCTCCATGATGCACCTCCACAAGCACGCAGACTACCTCAATGTGGACGACAGTGGGCGAGGCATGGCCGCACTCTGCAGAGCTCATCTCCCGCTGCTCCTGCTAGTCTCTACATTGCTGGTTTCATTTACCTAGGGTTGATCCCTCTATTATGAATATTTTTTTGTAATACTCCTCTACAACCTGTCTTCATAAAGTTAAGAGAGCTTCTTGAATTCTTTGACCTTAAGGGCGAAATTAATAGACATTTTTGTTATACCTCAATTTTGTCTCTTGATTTCGCCCTAATACTTTATTCGGCACGACAAAAAGGTATATTATTTCTTTAACTTTAATATTGAAAAAATAAACAAAGGGAATACTGAACATTTCAAACACCCGGTAACACTTACCCGCGAGAGGAGGTCCCACCAGGTTCGCTACACCCTGCACCAAAAGCAACAGTCCGTACGCGTTGGTGAACCTCTCTATGGTGGTGATCTCCACCAGAATGATAGAGGTCAGGGAGTAGTTGGCCGCCACAAACAGCCCGAAGAAGCCGGATAGCCCACACATGCTTTCGTAGCTTTTGATGAGGGGTACCTGAGAGTTAAGAATAGAGTGAACACATGCTTTCGTAGCTTTTGATGAGGGGTACCTGAGAGTTAAGAATAGAGTGAACACATGCTTTCGTAGCTTTTGATGAGGGGTACCTGAGAGTTAAGAATAGAGTGAACACATGCTTTCGTAGCTTTTGATGAGGGGTACCTGAGAGTTAAGAATAGAGTGAACACATGCTTTCGTAGCTTTTGATGAGGGGTACCTGAGAGTTAAGAATAGACTGAACACATGCTTTCGTAGCTTTTGATGAGGGGTACCTGAGAGTTAAGAATAGACTGAACACATGCTTTCGTAGCTTTTGATGAGGGGTACCTGAGAGTTAAGAATAGACTGAACACATGCTTTCGTAGCTTTTGATGAGGGGTACCTGAGAGTTAAGAATAGAGTGAACACATGCTTTCGTAGCTTTTGATGAGGGGTACCTGAGAGTTAAGAATAGAGTGAACACATGCTTTCGTAGCTTTTGATGAGGGGTACCTGAGAGTTAAGAATAGACTGAACACATGCTTTCGTAGCTTTTGATGAGGGGTACCTGAGAGTTAAGAATAGACTGAGAGTGTAAAAATTACATGTTATGTAAATGTCAATGATTCGTCATGAAAAGAGCCTGGACATGAAAAGAGCCTAGACATTGGATCTCGGCGTCCATATAATCCTCTCACCACCGTGATTTAAGTATCAATACCTATTTCACGGACACGGAATTATTATTACTATTATTGGAAATGAATGGAATTATTATAATTGTATCAACTAAAGAAAGGACTGAAGTTGCACTTACGAGAGCCAGGGCCACACCACAGAAAGCCATGCACAGGGCGTAGACAATGTTGGCATTAACCCATTCTCTGTCCCCTGCCCAGCCCAGCGCGATCTGAAATCAGAAGGTTGATATAAGAAGTGAAATCTGTTGTTGGAGGACTATAAACAGGGAGTAGACCAGCATTGGCTTGGTTCTGGGGGCCCTTGTCAATTATTAGTCTCCTTGTAAAGACAGTGGTACAAGTGCTGAGTCATTCCTCCACTGTCTGGCTACGATCGTTCACGATGACGCCGCCCTATGAATGATGAATCTGTTGTTACCTAGTTGCATTGAGAAAAACCAATAAATGATTTCTAAAGACTTTGAAAAGTTACAATGTTTCCACTGTCTCAAAAGTACCGAATGTGTCGCAGAGGTAACTCTTGATTGAAGAGCTTGACGATTCGTAACCCAACCGGGACAAAAAATGTGGTACACTAGAAATACATGGCTGTAAGGTTTTCTAACTCGAATTAATGATCATTTGGTACTGGGGTATGCAGGCCTGGATTTACGGTTCTTGCCGCACTGGCAAGGTAAAGATTTCAGTGAAAATCCCGGTAGATCTCTAACCAGCACAACGGCTGTAGCCTGAAAAGGACGGCACAAAAATTGCTTTTTTCTGCCTACGTCAGACTGCTTTCCTAGACAAATGACAAGTCTGCACATGTGTAAACCCAAGCCTGGCCGCCGGGTTGAATCTTTTCTAACAAACAAGAGCTTCCACTCTGGTGGTACACTATAGGCTATAGGGTCTGTATTGTTCACTGACGATTCTAATATCACGTTCACGTTTTAGTCCATGTGTGGTGATTACGCTAAGCTCAATAAAAATCTCCTATTTAGTCTGTCCCGGTAGCTCAGTGGTAAAGGCGGCACTCTGTGTATCCAAAGACTCCAGAGGTCGTGGGTTCGAAACCCAGCCGGGACATGACAAGTTATCCTCCCATTTGGGATTTTTACCACAATATAATAATATGTCTTTTTATTATTATTATTATTATTCCATGTATCCATTACCTCGCCGAACATGTTGAGAATTCCGATGACAGAGATGAGATAGGAGGCGTCCTCTGCGCTGGTGCCATGGGCTTCGACAGCATTGTCAGCCAGGTACACATAGGGGACGTCATACCAGAAGTACAGGAGGAAGTTGGACACGGCGAACAGCGTATACCTGGGGGATACAGAGGACATTGCTCGAGTTAATCTAATAATTAAAAAAAAAAAACACCAATAATAAATGAGATCCAAGAGAAAATGGATAGACTGTATAAATAAAGACCTAAATGCAAAAGGAATATCGAGTAATTTAGTACATGATAGAATATTGTGCAGAGGACTGACTCGAAATGCCGACCCCGTTTGAACGGGATAAGGCAAAGAAAAAGAAGAAGAATAATAAATGAGACTTTTTTAAAGAAATTTAGGTGCATATATTTTGGCTACAAAAGGCTTACACACATAGAGACTTTGTTTTGAATGTGAGAGTAAAGGGACTCTTTAGTCTTACTTCTTGCAGGATAAACAGAGAATTGTATTGTAAAACAAAACTGGAAAATATGTGATGGACATTCAATTCAATTAAGGTTTCTAACACAAGATCTTTTCTTACCCTCGCGTGTCGTGATATAAGCATGTAGTTGAAAGTGTCGTTAAAGCCAAATAAACAAAAACAAGACCTTTTCTTTGCAAGAGAAGTCAAGTAAGAGTTGCCAAGGGGTCTGTAGCTAGCTAATGATGACCAAAAAGTCAGAAACAGCTGACTTAGCCTGCTCCTGTGGTGATTCACACTATGTAAAGCTCTTGAAATTTTAGATTAAGTGTTTGTTGTTGTTGTAGCCAGCTTGGCTACAGCTGGAGGAGTGAGTGATGGTCTCTAGTCAACTTTATTTCAAAGTTGGCTCGTCCTAATCACATATTTCCATGTGCGATCAACCATCATGAGGACTTGGATTTTTCTTTATAAGCCATTAAACCCTTAGGAAACTGTAAGCTTGTAAGGGTTGGCTAGTCTGTTCTCTGTTTATAGTTTAAATATTAGGTGTTTCGTAATGATGAGCTACCCACTAACGTTGTGTCATAATAACTCAAACAAACTACATGGTTGCAAATACAAAATAAAGTGATTTAGACTTACTTGACATTTTTGAAGTGCGAGAGGTCCAACATGTCTGACAGGAGATACCACAGTTCCCAGAGTCCTGCGTACCACTGCAAGAGAACAAGAGAATCATTTTACTCATGTTAGGAGGTGGAAAGTCTCTCAATGATGCATTTATTCATCCAATGCTTGAATGCTGTTTTTTTAACACTTTGAGCCCATGAATACCATATATGACTCTCAGCTGACATTTCACAAAGGACATGAGTACCATATATGACCCTCACCCAAAATTTGACTGTAGACATGAGTACTCTATATGGTATTCACGACCTTCCTTTACTTTGAAGACATGAGTACTCTCTATGGTATTCGTTTCTATGTGTTTCTCATAGAGAATAGGTTCTAGTGATCCTTGAGGGCAATGTACATATGAGTGTTGGGTTCTGAAATTTGTGGTCCCTCGTGCTCACTCGCCGATCCCAGCTCTGGGACTCAAAGTGTTAATGGTATCATTGAAACTCAACCACCAATCTTACTTCTCTTAATTTCCATTTTATAAACTCGTCAATACAAAGAGCACAAAGTTATACATAACTGAATATGTTTCTAAAAAACCGACCGAAAACAATAATTTCTATATCTTAATTACCTAATAGGTATTAGAAAGTAAAAAGTTCTTTCTGTTAAAAATAACCATTCTAATGAATTTACTTAGCGGGGAGTGATCTTGGTAAAAAAGAGCATTCGGCACAAACTGGATCTGTAGAATTTTGGTGGGGTTAATCAGAGGAAATGTGAGTTCAGACATGCTATCAAACAGGACTTGATGAGAGAAATATTTCAAGAAAATCCGTTAGTGGACACAGAGGACTCTGAATCAGCCGGTCTGGGACAGATTTATCTAGTTAATTCTGTTGAAAATTATGTTTTGTTCAAAAATACGTGCGGGACAGGGGGGGGGGTTAAAATTAAAGGTTCTGATTAAATTTCTTCATTCAGTAGGAAGGTACTTCAAATTTTATGACTCCAGACCCTCTTTCCAGAAACCACTGTCACTCTCATAATCCTCAAATCTCACTTTTAATCGTCACACAACGCACTCTAATTTTTTTTCTACTAATTGTACCCACCAGGCTACCAATGCTACCATCCTTTTTTTATAACATGGTTAGATATATTTTTTTATTAAAAAAAAAAAAAAAAAAAAAAAAAAAAAAAAAAAAAAACAGAACATTCTCATCATTGAGAATGTTCAGAACGCTCTCTAAATTGGTTAATTTGAGCGAAATAACCAATCAGAGTGCATTAATTAATACCTGAAGTAATGTTCTAAGAACGGTTCCAGGATCAAGTGTTCTTAGGGAGAGAGAAGGATTTTAGTGGGTATTGTTCACAGTTGTCGGAACATCAGCCCCACACTGAGCACCGTGGTCAGAAATGAAAGAAAAAAAAAGTGCATTGTGTGACGGATGAAAGGCAGATTTGGGCATTATGAGTTGGGGAGTGAGAATAATTTCTGGCACGAGGGCCAAGTTATGAATGATTTCAGTTTAAATTACTACCACAAAAAAATAAGCACTCCAAAATTTGATTCATAATAATTGTATTCTCAGTCAATATTAGGAGTCGACCAGCTTGCAACTGTGCGTCACTTACATAGTGATTATACATTCTGTGATGAAGGCGACCACACCACTTTACACATTCCTGAATATTAGAAAATTATAAAATAATATTTTATGAACATTGGTGAGGATACTTTTTTTTTCTTGTTTTTTTTTTTAAAAAAAAAAGGTAATGTGCTTTTCACTTTTCACTACCGTGAGTTATTAAATCTTTTCACTACCGTGAGTTAGCTAGCTGTACCTTTCTCATTGACACGAAATACATACATTATGCAATCAAAAATCCACAGTATAAAATATGTAGGTATATAAATAAGTATAGATTATTTTGTAAATTAAGTTCAATTTATTTTAATAAATTTCTCTTGGATTGATGTTGTGGTTATTTTTGTGGATTTATAGTTATTTTTCTGTTTCGAAGACTATAATGGTTCCCTTTTATCAAATTCGTTTATTTATTTGTAACTTAGTGCATTATCTTGGGCCTCCTATGAACTGGTAAGGAATCAAGTCTGCTTAATGTGCGCTCACCCACTACAAGCAATGCTTCATATTCACTGCCTAGCGCCTAATTACCAAAAATATACTGTCTACTCACATCGTTCACAATGCCGCCACGCTATAATGTTTAAAAAAAACTGACTATCGAAAATTTTGGGTGATTCCATTACTTTCTTTTCCATAGGATAAGGAAAGTAAAAATGAGTGTTTCATAGCCTGTTTTATTTTATAACCATGAAACAGCAGCTACTGTAGACGCTTGTGGACTGTATTGTAGCTTGCCCATCCCGTAATATGCCTCCCCTCTGATGGGCGAGATGTGACACAATACTTCCCATTTAGGTGCTGGGTCAACACGATCGCACCGGAAGGTATCCCTTACAAATAACTGTAACCCATTTTTTTTACATTTTTTGTAGGCTCTGGGATTCGTACCCACGACCTTCCTCATGGCAAGCAAGTTCCTTTTTTTGTATGCTTTATTAGGAGGACAGAGTACAATGGTAACAGTATAAAATTAAGAAAAAACAAACAAATGACAAAATAAATAAGTAAAAAAGATAATAACAATAATGTCCTACCTAAAGGGCGGGGTTATTGCCTGTGGCAATCTCTTCCACCCAACCCTTTAACAATGTTTACCTTACGCATGAGCTAATCGTGCGCTCAAAAATTAAAAGTGTTCACCTCAGCTTTCTCCTTGGCGATGGTGGTCATGGAATTCCGGTAGATGTCAGGACAGGAGGAGGCGCGCAGGCGATAGCGGTTAATGTTCAGCATGGCTCCTCTGTAGGTCAGCGAGTGTCTGGGGAAAATGGTTATTCATCATCACGATCATTCATCAAGGAGAGGGGGATTGTAGGGGGTTCAAAATCATGATATCACTATTACTCGAACTCACTTTACTAATTTTTTGCTTAAATTGGGACTTGAACCACCGACCTCCAGGTTACAAGTCCGTCGTAAGAAAGTTACTTGAAAAATTTAGTTAGGTATATGTAATATTAATATAAAACTATGGATTCTTTAAAAATTTAAAGAATCCATAGTTTTATATTAATATTACATATACCTAACATTACTTGGATTTCTAAAATGAACCTGATAACAAATGAAAAATATAGTACCTGTGCACTCTCAAATCCTTCAGATACGCTGTGGGCAAGCGCCTAGGGTGTGTCTCGGCATGGGGGTGGTGGGTGTGGTGGTGGTGGTGGGTGTGGTCTCTCTTCTGGAGGAGCCACTGGGGCACTGTGGAGGTGGCCTCGGCACCTACCAGGCCTCCATTAGCACAGGTGGGGGAGAGCTTCGCCTCCAGGCGGTCGTACACGTGACCAGGCTCACTGGAACATCAATTCATATAATTTTTTTTTTTTACATATATATTAAACAATATTAAACATATTCAGAAAATTGTCTTATTTTTTTTCTTGACCCTCTAATAAAATTCTCAAGTCTATGGATCTAATGATTGAGAATTGGTTGTTCACCCATACGAAGTTTTTGATCATACTGAAGGACTTGTTCCATTTGGAACTCAATACTGCTGAAATTCTTGTGAGGACCTTCTCAAATTCTTTGTCGAATACACCTTCAGTAGAACTGGTTTTTAAAAGATATCAAATTTGTGTAAATCAGAACCGTGATACCACAATTACTCAAACTAGCCGTACTAAATTTTTGCTGCTTAACTTGGGACTAGAACCACCGACCTCCAGGTAACAAGTCCGCCGCCTTATTGAGCAAGCTAATGAGGTGGATAGCTACGTGAGTAGTTAGAATAGCGCCCTAATCACTCCAACAAGAAACGTAATGAAACATTCGAAGGTTTCCCATTTGCAGTGGAAATCTTCATCGAAAATATCACTATTATTGTGTGCAGGCGTAAATAGTCAGTGTCTGATCCCTGATACTTTTTTAAGTATCAGGGATACTTAAAAAAGCATCAGGGATCAGACACTGACTAATTACGTATCAGGGATACTTAAAAAAGTATCAGGGATACTTAAAAAAGTATCAGGGATACTAAAAGTCAGGATACTGATTAATTCACGCATTTGAACGGAAAATTAAGATTACCTGGTGTCACTCAGGAGCATAGGAGTGGTGGCATCATCTTCCATATGTCCCTCTGGCTGTTTGTATTCTTTGGCTTTGAGCTTGGGGGTCATGTGGAGGGGAGGAGGGAAGGAAGAGGTAGCGAGGGGGGAGGTGGCCAGGGGGGAGGTGGGGTGACTCTGACTCTTGGGGGAGCAGAGGGGTGAGGGCATGGGGCAGTTGCAGAAAGCTGTGCCGTGAGAGGGCTGAAATGGGAGAAGAAAGTGATTTTATTATTTACAATTAGAAATAACCCTGGATTTATAAATTAAAAATCAACCAGGGTTTGGCCGTAAACAAAGAGATGTTACAGAAGAACAAAAAAAAAAATCTTTAAGCCAATATTTTTCTCTCAACAAACCTATAATTGTTGAGAAAAAAAATACTAAATACAGAATTTTCAACTGTCCACTAATCATAACCAACAAATAAATTCATAATTTGATTGCCATAAGCAAATAGGAGACACATTTTATCTATAGTATTTATTGCTGCCATTTTTTTAGAAATTTAGAAATTAAACAGGGAGGCAAATTTTGAATGATGGTTTGCGTTGCATTGAATGTGCTCTCAACATTTCTGCACTTCATCCATCCCTTGGACTTTGTGCTTGATAAGTTACGATAGTTCTTTTATTTTCTTCTTGTTTCTTTGTCCAATCTATTTATTTTTTCTTTATAATTTCACTGTATTTTACTGTATATATTATTGTCTTACCTAATAAAGCATACTAAAATATAATAATAATTGGTTACGCAAGAAAGTAACGTACCACCTCATTGAGTCTACCACTCTGGCTGAAGGAGCGGGAAGAAATGAGCAGGCTGGGATAGTTGTTAACTAGAATCGAGTACACATGCTGTTGATGAGTCAACGCTTCGAGAACCTGAAATCAACCAGGAGAATCTTTAAAAGTGGAGTCAATTTTTAGCATAAAATCAACAGTTTTCTACGGATACTTTAATAAATAATTAATAAATAAATGCGTTTCTTTGTGTTATTATATCACAATTATAGGACTTTACCGTATCATTGTTATCCTAATATCTTATTTGTGCCTATAATTCCGCCACTGGTCGCTGCTCACTTTAAAGCAGCTTCTCATTTTTCCTCACGAGATATGAGTTTTTTACGAGTAGGTTGAATACAATTCTCCTCGTGAGATCGCTGAGGTATGTATGATTTTCTTTGTGGTGAAGCACAAGGCCTCTTCACAATTTTTGTGGGTAGCGCAGCATTACTAAGAGCCTCCTTTACATTTCGAATTATTCTATTACATTAATTTCTTTTTACTCTGGTAATGCCGCCACTGGTCGTTACTCATACAAGTAACTACTCATTTTTCCTCACGAGGTATGAGTGGACCCCGAACATCCAAGAACAGAACGGATAAATTCCTGCCCCGCTGGGGATCGAACCCAGGTCACCATGCGTGCAATGCCTAGCGCGCTAACTCACTCTGCCACGGTGACTACTGAGATCGCTGAGGTAAGGTAACGTCCAGCGATGTAAAAACTCGGCGATGATCCCCAGGTCCATCGTACCTTCCTTGTGCGGGAGCTCATTCCAGAAACACTCTCCACTCTCAAAATCCCCGAATCTTCGTTTCTACCGTCACACAACGCACTCTGATTGGTTTTTGCTTTCAAATTAATTTTGTGTTTTCATTTTTATAACTACGTACATACTTGTATGTACATTTGGCGTATTAATGAAAAATTAAATAATAATAATAATATCCTCTTGCTTTAAACTCGCTTATAGGGCATATGCCTCTCGAAAAACATGTTCTGGCCACTTAAAAGAGGCATGCAATTTACGTTGTAGTAGTTGTAGCAGTGGCAGCGGATCAGCATTCTTCTCCAACCTCTCTTTCAATTTGGTACCCTAGGAAGTTAGCCACGTGGACTGGGTTGCCCCACAGATCATTTATAGAAGTCAGTGAGGTGGGATTTTATAGAGGCCCTAAAAATCTATGCAATTTACGTTCCTCGTGACTTGCGTCATGTTGAAAGCGAAGGGAACGCGCACAAGTGCGAACATAGCTTAGGAAATCCATGACATAACACCAAAGCGCACGAATAGCTCAGTGGTTAAGCACTCGCTTGCCATGCGGAAGTCCCGGGTTCGAACCCCCGCGCCGACAAAAATTTGTATTCAAAATTTGGTTACAGTTGTTTGTAAGGGATACCTTCCAGTGCGCTCGTGTTGACTCAGCACCTAAATGGGAAGTATCGTGTCACTTCTCGCCCATCAGAGGGGAGGCATACTTCGGGATGGGCAGGCTACAACACAGACCACAAGCGTCTACAGTAGCTCCTGTTTCATGGCTACGAAATAAAAAAGGCTGTGAAACACTCATCTTTAAAATAAATAAAAAAATGTGACTCACCTCGAGGGGCACCTTCTCCCCACTCCGCACGAAGGTGGGCAGGTTGACCAGGGAGGAGCAGAGGCGGGAGCCGGGGGGGTGGGGGGAGGCGGGGGAGGTGGCCCCCAGCTCCCGCGGGATAGCCGACTCGTCGGGGGTGACCATGTAGCCTGGAACCAAGCGGCACAGTTCAAGAGGGGGAACTAGGATATTCCCATTGGTATTTCCCAAGAGTAATCATCATCATCATCATCATCATATTTTTTTTTTTTTTTAAGCTTAATTAGGAGGACAAAGTACAATGGTAACAGTATAAAATTAAGAAAAGAAAAAAAAAAACAACAAACAAATGACAAAATAAATAAGTAAAAAAAGAAAATAACAATAATGTCCTACCTAGAGGGCGGGGTTATTGCCTGTGGCAATCTTCTTCTCATATTGTGGCCTCATCGTGAACGATGGTAGCCAGACAGTAGAGGAAAGACTCTGCACTTCTACTACTGTCTTTACAAGGACGCTAATAATTGACAAGGGCCCCCAGAACCAAGCCAATGCTGGTCTACTCCCTGTTTATAGTCCCCCAGCCAGACTGCTGAGGGACTATAAACTTTTAAACTTTCGGTATTATACTTGTTTTGAAACTTGATCTATACATCTCATTTTGGTAAACAAGAGACACAATTCATTCAAGGGAGGTTATTAAAAAGTAATTAGTTGAAAATTCTCAATTGAAATTAACCTTGGTTTGGAAAATGCGTATGATGATCATCGATGTGCACGAATTTTGGAATATTGCGTAAGAAGATTATTTTAGGTTGAGAATTAGTCTACTGAGTTGATTCTGAAAAAAACTTGAACACCCTGTACATAAAGGGTTGGGTGGAAGAGATTGCCATAAAGCAACAACCCCGCCCTTTAGTTAGGACAAGTTTATATATATTACTATTATTTTTCCTTTTTATTGTATATATTGTTTCCATTTTTACATTGTTATAATAAATATTTGCATTGTACATATCGTCAGCTGGAAGGTAAAACTGACCATCTGCATTTGGACCATCTCCATTGGTCATGGAAATCTCCACCAGTCTTTCAGGTAAAAATTGTTTTTCGCCTTTTTCCCGCGCATATGTTTGAATACTACCGAAATTTTAATTTTTAGCCAATAGTTAGGTTAATTTCCGACCAGAGTAACGAAAAATCGGAAAAATGACCAACTGTCACTTCGTCAGTTTTTACCTTCTAGCCGACGATATTATGTCTTCTTATCTAATAAAGTGTTTAATAATAATAATATGTTCCATTGTTCGGAGATTCCTAAATGACATATGAAGATACTGACTTTGGTACCCACCTGTCAGTGTCTTCCAAAACCAGCAGATAGAAGAAGAGGATATCAGCTGAGAACCCCTGCCATAATACTTACTTACTAAACAGCTTCTACAGACCACTAGGGTCCTTAGCTTCTTGATCCAGCCTTCTCCATTCTATTCCGTCTATTGCCATCTCTTGCCATTGAAGTACATTTTCTCCTGGACGTATGGAGTGAAGGACTGATCTAACGCCTATTAATTTTTAAACGCCATCTTCCCTATTAATGCGGGGTCTTCCAACTGAGCGAGGGCCTTGAAATTCTATGTTTAAACATTTCTTGATATTAGTGTGGTTTTCTGCTCTTGCCACGTGGCCCACCCATTGAAGAATTTTTGATTGTACAATGTTGGATATGAGGGGATTCTGGTATAATAATAATAAAAACCCTTGCCATAATAATAATAATAATACATATATTTACCGGGTTGCTGCAGCAGCTTCCTGAGCTCGTCTATGCTGGGGTAGCCCCCCCCGGGGGGACCACCACTCTGCACCGTGCTGTGCTGGCTGAACGCGTCCTCCTCCCCCCCGCTGAACAGACGCGAGCGCCGCGCCTTCTTGAACTGGCGGCGCTGCGCCTTGGCCTTGGCGCGCGTCCAGGCCAGGTCCCGCATGAGAGCGCCGCAGACGCACAGGTTGAGGAAGAGGCCCGCGAGAATGAGTGTGGTGCCTGGGGGGGAGGGAATTGATTTTCTTTTAAATTGAATTGAATTGAATATATTTCTTTCTTCTTCTTCTTTTACTCTGTCTTATCCCGCTCAAGCAGGGTCGACGTTGTTCAACCTCATGGTTGAGGTTGATTGATTTGGCACATTTTTTTTTACGGCTGGATGCCTAACTTCCTAACGCCAACGATTCTATTTGATTTAACGTCCTGGATTAGGACGGGGGTTTTACCCTCCATTCGCTGAGAATCGTAACAGCTACCCACATTAACCTCACCCAGCCTGAGTAGGGCCTTTTCAGAATAATAATAATATCGCCTTATTTATACTGCCCGATTAGGACTATGAAGTCCCATTATTCCAGCAGTAAGCCCAAGACATATTATTATGTGGTAAAAAACGCAAATGGGAGGATAACATGATTATACTGATACTGACTGATGTCCCGGCTGGGTTTCGAACCCACGACCTCGGGAATCCCTGGATTCACAGAGTGCCGCCTTTACCACTGAGCAACCGGGACAGACAGCAATAATAATAAATCTCCACACCGACCTCAGTAGCTTGATCGATAAGGCGGTGGACTTGTAATCTGGAGGTCGGTGGTTCAAGTCCCGGTTTTAGCATAGATTTAGTAAAGCGAGTTTGAGTAGTTGTGATATCACAAAAGTGATTAACACAAATATGATAACTTTTTTTTTTAAATATTCACTCACCTCTCCAGCCATACCGGTTGAGCAGGTAATGGTTGAGCGGGGCGAACAGGAAGGTCCCGATCCCGGACCCGCACACAGAGAGGCCGGTGGCGAAGCTGCGGTGGTCGTCGAAGTAGTAGGCCACTATGACCACCGCGGCCACGTAGCACAGGGAGAGGCCGAAGCCCGCGATGAGGCCGAACGTGACCAGCAGCACGTTGATGGAGTTGGCGAAGGAGGAGAGGATGAAGCCGGACGAGGCGAGAATGCCTGGGGGTGGGAGGTGGGAGGTGGGAGGGTGGGCCAGCTCAGAGCATATATATATATATTTGATTTATTTGTATCAACAACGAAGTGTTTATTACAAAACAGTAGGCAATTACATAAATAGAGACAAGTTAAAAATAAATTATAATAAAGGATTTTTTTTTTTCTCTTTCTTATTATTTTCTTTTTATATTATTGGAGAGGTAAAATTTCATTTTTTTTTTTTTTTCCTTTTTTTTTCATTTACTTTTAATACAGAGAAAATGAATAGTACTATATTATGCACATTTTTTACTTTTGATCGGCATTCACACAGAACATGGTAACACTAGGGTTGAATGGCAGAGATTGCCATAGGCAATAATCACGCCCTTTTTACATTTATTATAATTACTTACTTTGATGTCAAATAAAGAGTATATATCTCCCTTGCCTTTATCCCATATTAGCTTATTTTGCTTTTGGGGTCGGCATTGTCCTGGGTTCGATTCGAAGTTCGAACCCCAAACCCGACAAAAAGTGTATTAATTTTTTGTTAGACTTGGAACTAAGTGGGAAGTACTGTGTCACATCTCACCCATTAGAGGGGAGGCGCACTACGGGCTGGGCAAGATACAGACCACAAGCGTCTACAGTATATGTATAGCTGCTGTTTTGTGGCTACGAAATAAAAACGGCTCTGAAACAATTTAAAAAAAATCAATAATATGCAAATAGGTATCTTGATTTGTTTGTTTTACTTTAATTTTGAAGTTCTATTATATCTCTTGAAACAATATAAATGAAAATCTGATATTCACTGATTTATCATGACAATGATGCTCAAAACCAAAACATAGTCAGTTAAAACGTACAACATACCTCCCAGTATAGTAACGTTTCGACAGCCATATCGATCTGTTAGGAAGCTGGCAATCGGTCCTGAGAGAAGAGGAGTAGCCATGAATAGAGATCCAATCCAGGCCGTTCTGCTTTTCCCTAAAAAAGAAAAGAAAATGATTTAAAAGAATAATACAGTCATCTGGATATAAGTAAACTCTAGTGATCGTATTTTTTTTCTCTTATATCCAGGTTTCTTCTCTAAAGAAGTTTTTTACCTTATGAGAGGTACATTGCTAATATCATTCATACCATTCATCCCAAAATTATGAAACTTTCTAATCTTCATATTACAAAATTGTATATGTTCGTCACATGTTTATTTGTTTTAGCAGTCTTAGGGCCACATTATGAAACAGGATTAAAGTTTAGCTAAGCTTGACACGCCCTCAAGTCGGAGTTTTCAACCAATCACAGCGCACTATAGCCCGAGTTAAGGGATAGTGTCCACTTAGATAAAATCTCATCCTGTATCCAGAGGCGGCCAGTGGGAAAATGTTTTGGGGGTGCTGCCACATAAACCTAAAATGGCATTTATAGAATCGTTCATTCAGTATCAGAAGAGTTTGAGTTTGTTTGACATGCCAATCATAAAAATTATGCATTAACTAATCTAGAAATGTGTGAAAATTTTCATTGTGTACGAGATAGGACTTGAGAAAATCCTCTCTTTTTCTTTTGTGTCTGGGGGTGCTGCAGTTTCGCAGCTCCTTAGCACCCGCCGCACCTGCCTGTATCATAATTTGACCCTGAATAATTAAGTAGTGTTAGCAGCAATAAAAAAAATTTCTACTAGAAAAAAGATCGTTCTCTCACCTTCCCCAAAGTAGTGCAGGAACTCGATGTAGATGACCCCAAACGAGAACGTGATGCCGTCGGCTATCAGGTTGACCATGAAGCTGGCGAAGACAATGACCCACCCCCAGCCCCCGTCCGGTGGGTGGAGCTGAGAGATGTTGTCCAGGGAGGAGTCTGACTCACTGCTGGAGGAGGACGAGGAGCTAGCACAGGGCGTGCCCACACTGCACGTGAAACAATTGACGAAAAAAGTTAATAGCTGTTCTGGGCTTAATAGCTTTACTTATAAAACTTTGCCCTCATAAGATTTTCTATTATGGCACACCAATCAAGATATATATTTTTTATCCGTACATAAGATACATTAACATCTGGAATAAACCATATTCCTTAGACGTTAACATGTAAGACTGCATTCAAATTCAAACTCCAAACTTTCGCAGGATATGCGCCGTCCCCAGAATGACACAGGATTGAACTTCGGACAGGTTGAAAATTCCAGGGATCTTCTTCAGATTTTCCTCTTTCCATTATTATTATTATTATTTACATGGTTATGTATGATTTTATTTGTTGTGAAGCACAATGCCTCTTCTCAATTTTTGTGGGTAGCACAGCATTACTAAGAGACTCCTGTACTTTTCGAATTCTATTACATTAATTTCTTTTTACTCTGGTAATGCCGCCACTGGTCGTTACTCATACAAGTAACTACTCATTTTTCCTCACGAGGTATGAGTGCACCCCGAACATCCAAGAATAGAGCCGAAAAATTCCTGCCCCGCTGGGAATCGAACCCAGGTCACCATGCATGCAATGCCTAGCGCGCTAACTCACTCTGCCACGGTGACTACTTTACATGGATATCAACTTATCATATTTGTGTTAATCGCAATCGTGATATCACAACTACTCAAAACTCGCTTTACTAAATATTTGCTTATCTTGGGACTTGAACCACCGACCTCCGACTAAACTCGAACCCGGGACCTTCCGCATGGCAAGCGAGTGCTTAACCACTGAGCTACTCGTGCGCATAATTCGAACCCGACATTTACTCTCGGGCCCGGCGCTGACAGAGTGAACAATATCCTCACCTGGGGTGTCTGCTGCGGTCCCCCCCTCCCCCTGTCTCCTCCATGATGGTAGCCCCCGCGGCTAAACTGCCGGGGACCGCGGGTTCGAACTGAACATGGTGGTCGGAGGACTTCTTGCGGCTTGGTCCACGGCTCATGAGACCGTCCTGACCTGAAAAATAATGATGTTATAATATCTGATTATTATTTTATTAATTCTTTGCTAAAAACGTGTGAGACTTCTCGAATTTATTTAAAACATTCAACTTCTCTTTGATTGCTTATCTTCTCTTTAACACCCACGACATACAAGACGTGGGGGGTTTTGTATGATATATTTGTTCAATCTTTTATTGTATATTATGTATCATAAGTTAGAACTTGGAATCCATACTGTCTGTATTTCTATGTGCCTACTTGTATGCTGTCTATGTATTACTTAAAGTCATAATATTTATTTATTTACAAATAAAAAACTTCCTCCATTCCGTGACCTTCTGGTATCGACCCAAGGATACATGCAGCATTACCCTTCTGAATGGCCAGACCAATTCTTTGGGCAAGAAATTGTTTAGATCGGGGTTCGCCCGTACATCTAAACAATTTCTCACCCAGTTGGTTCAGCCATTCCTTCGAGGCAACACTCCACGCACCCATGGTCTCTACCGCCAAAGGTTGGAATATATAGCCCTCATTCTTAATGTTTGTATATTTCATTTCTTTTTTTCTTGCTGCTATTTCTGCCGCCGCTCCTGCTTCATGACATGTTTTTATTAAATACGTAGGTGCAAATGTATCAACACAAGTTGCATCCCATACCAAACTCTTGCCATTTGCCCAAGGAATTAATGTAACGCCATCCGGTCTTTTGCCATCATTTCTTGATAATCCAGTTGGTTCTAAAATGGCGGGAATATTTACCGAAGACAATGTTCTTTTCAGGATGTCGTTTATTTCGCTATGTCTGTGAAATCTTCCAGCACTTCTACTACAGCTGAGCGGATGAAGACTCTTGGGAGAAACTGCTTCTCCACAGATACATGTGTAGCCTGTACTTAAAGCACAACCAAGTCTCAAGCCCATACAAATTCTAAGTGTATTATTGGTCAGTTGTGTACCAATATTTTTGCATGGAATAGCAAATAACCATGCATTCGCTTCACTCTTTTGTAAGGCCAAAAATCTTGCTTTGTCATTATTGTCTTCAAACTTAATCCTTTTGTCAATCACTTGTTTCACTACGATTTCATCCCAACAGCCTTGTATGTGTAGTTGTGTCTCAGAAGGAATATTCTCATAATTGGATTGCCATAATTCCAAACCGTCCTGTTCATGTTGAAGAATCAAAGTGTCAACAGGTTTTGATAACATGATGGAGACATTCATCTTCGAACCACAACATGAAGCAAGGTAAGCAGGGAGAGCAAGATCCATCACACTACGTATTCCCAGGCCACCATTTCTTATAGGAAGACTTGCTTGAAACCATTTGGGTCCAGAGAGTGAGATGTTGAGGATTTCTTCCAAAGTAGATTTTAAAATGCCATCCATTTCAATTAATATATCTGCACATTTCCACGTTGGTACAGTACGTAATAAATACATCATTTTGGGTATTCCCAAACAATTTTTTAAAAGGTAAAATGCAATGTGAGCAGGAATATCCTTTAAACGCTGGCAAGTCAATTTTAAAACATCATTTTTTTCATTGATCTTTTCTGCATAGCCTTCTTCAATCAGTGGGGCACCAAGAAGGGACAAGTTCTGACTTGAAACAATTTTTATTCCAGATAAAAAAGATTGAAAACTATGTACAACATCAGGGTCAATATTTTTTGATGTAAAATACAACTGTATTACTTAATAAATAAAGATGCCAAATATTTACAAATTACAAATATGATTCCGAATCGACATCGGTAGTTTTCCATCAATATGTTTTGACATCCATTCTTTTTAAACTTTCAAAATTACATACCTCATTAACCCCTCTCACCCTGCAATGAGGTGTTGGAGAACATTGGATATTAAAATTGATTATCAAAGGCAGTGGAAAAAAGCGGTTTTCAAAATAAACTTACCGGTGGAAAGAAGTGGTTCTCAAAATCAACTTATCGGTGGAAAGAAGCGGTTCTCAAAATCAACTTACCGGTGGAGAGGAGTGGTTCTCAAAATCAACTTACCGGTGGAAAGAAGTGGTTCTCAAAATCAACATACCGGTGGAAAGGAGTGGTTCTCAAAATCAACTTACCGGTGGAAAGAAGTGGTTCTCAAAATCAACTTACCGGTGGAAAGAAGTGGTTCTCAAAATCAACTTACCGGTGGAGAGGAGTGGTTCTCAAAATCAACTTACCGGTGGAAAGAAGTGATTCTCAAAATCAACTTACCGGTGGAAAGAAGTGATTCTCAAAATCAACTTACCGGTGGAAAGGAGTGGTTCTCAAAATCAACTTACCGGTGGAAAGAAGTGATTCTCAAAATCAACTTACCGGTGGAAAGGAGTGGTTCTCAAAATCAACTTACCGGTGGATTTGACACAGCCGGATCCGCGACGTGTCAAGGAGAGAGTAAGTGAACTTTTTCTTCCACCCGTGGGCACCGCACTAGGGCCCCGGGTATCACAGCCATTTTGCTTACTACTAATATCACTAGGGGCTTGACTGAGGGCGGGGCTTAGAACAGCGGGGCCTCCATTAGTCGTGACGAGTGGCTCGCGGGCCGTGAAATCTGAATTGATTTTGACCGCGCTTCCGATCGCATTAGTCGTAATGTCTGACTCGATTTTGAGCACGTTTCCGTTCGCGTTAGTAAGTTTCGATTCGATAATGGGCGAGTCCTCTGCGATGTGCTCGCTTTCGTCTGATCGTGAGTGAAGCGTCCCGTTGACTGAGGGCAGGGAGGTCCCACAGGATCCGTTGACAGCCGGTTTTGACTCGATATTGATTTCGGTTTGGAAATCTTGATAAAGTTTGGTATGAGGAGATTGTGAAAGAGCTGAATGATTTGGTTCTTCCGGGGTGTTAATGTGGACAATATGCCCGAGGCATGAGCTTGAGGTCTCCATAGAAACCGGATCTGTGAGGGAATAAAAGAGAATCAAGTCAGAATATTATAGTTTTATCGAGATCAAGACAAAAGTTATTATAAAGTTAGTTAAAGATATTATATTAAATATAATGTGTGCTGATCACAATCGTGATATCACAACTACTCAAACTCGCTTTTACTAAATTTATGTTTAACTTGAGACTAGAACCATCGATCGCCAGGTTACAAGTCCACCGCCTTATCGATCATGCTACTGAGGTCGGCCTTACAATTATTATACTGGTGAATTCCCAGAAATATGAAGATTGTATTGATTCAAATTTACATATACAGAGAGTGAAAATTTCGAGCTTGTTTGGGCAAATTACCTTGAATATTGTCTGCTTTACCTCTCTGAATAGTGATCCCGTCGTGGGGGCGGAATACATAAACCTCACTTGAGAAATATCAACTCTCATGGTAAGCCTCTAGCTTTCATAAAATGATTTTATGACAAAGGAGATTACTAAAGTAATGATCATAGGAAAGAACACTTTAAAGTCTGTGAGTTTCTTAAACTATTGGAAGAGATGTTTTTTTTTTTAATTTTTGCCTCAATAGTTAAATTTAATATACTTCGCCACGCAGGCGCGGCGGGTGAGAAAATGTTTTGGGCGTGCTGCCACATAAACCGGACTAAAATGACATTTACAGAGTCGTTCTTTCAGTATTTAAAGAGATTGAGTTTGTTTACCAAACCATTTTTGATAATTATGCATTAATTATCATCTACTATCACACAAATAATCTACTATCACAAAACAAGGTGCCTGGTTCCCCAGGTACCTTAGTGTGATAGTATAAGTGCATACTCATAATTATTTTATTTGATTCATTTTAAGTACTTATATATTTATTATGATATTGTTATTCAAAATATTGTTATGAAATGATGTACAAAAATAAAGCACAAATCTTGTTTAAAAAAAAAAAAAAATATTCAACAAAAGCTCCTTGGTACCGGCCGCGCCTGTTCGCCACAATGTAATAGTTTTTTCCCATGTAATACTTTGCAATTCGCATTGACAGTGTCGTGCCAAAAAGATCAAGAATCACGAGACCACACGTGACTAATAGTGTGCGTCATTTGTCAATCATTTCCAACAGGTTGTCGAGAGATAAAGTAATCCCATTTTTTACTTCAGAGTTGAGTTAGCGGGCAGTAAAACACATCGCACAGTGAATGACAATACTTGAACGATGAATTTTCCTGGTGGTACACAATAGGGTTTGTATTGTTCACTGACGTTCCTAATATCACGTTTTAGTCCATGTGTGGTGATTACGCTAAGTTCAATAAAAATCTCCTATCTAGTCCGGGTGAATTAATTGACATTACAGACCATTATATTTTGTATGAATGAAAAGAGAGACGTTAGAAAAACTCACACGCGCCGCACATTGGGTACATCACAAAGGGTTGGGTGGAAGAGATTGCCACAGGCAATAACCCCGCCCTTTAGGTAGGACATTAGCTTCATTCTCTTTTTTGTTCTTGTTTCTTTTTTGTTCAATCTATTTATTTTTTCTTTATAATTTTATTGTATTTTACTGTAAATATTTTTGTCTTATACCTAATAAAGCATACTATAATAATAATAATTATCACCATGCGCCGGGTTCGAACCCTCGGTCCTCTACTCTCAGGTCACGAGAAGCAACTTTTTATTTTCGTTTTCTTGAATTTAAAATAAGTAGAGAATCTGTACCTCGATGAAACTTGTATTTGGTAAATATACTCGCATAAGGATCTCACACAGAAATGAAATTTTCGCTTACATTTGGAAAACCCTTGTTTTCCAAGTAGGAGTGTATGTTAGAATAATTTTTATTTTTATATAAATTCAACACAATCTAATCAAAAGGCTTCTCAAACTTTCTGAGAAGCTTAAACTTGATTAGATAACGAAGCTAAATCTTCCACACACAAAGGGCCCAATGTAGCTGAGGTGTATGGGCATTGGGCAACCCAAACCTATAAGAAGACTTGGCTTTATGAAATGAAATGCCCACCATATGGTGGGTTGCTAAAAATCACATAAATGGTGGCTAAAAATCACAATCACACAGCAAAAATCACCATAATATGGTGGGTTGCTGTTTTAAATGTTTTTTGCTGTTTTTTTTTTAAATCATCATCATCATAGGGTGGCGTCATCGTGAACGATGGTAGCCAGACAATGGAGGAATGACTCAGCAGTTCTATCACTGTCTTTACAAGGAGGCTAATAATTTACAAGGGCCCCCAAAACCAAGCCAGAATCTCAGTACAAAAATCAGTTTTTTTTTAACATTTTTTTTTTTTAGGGCAGTCACCTGAGTTACACTTGAAGACTTCATGCGGCTATGTGAGAACAGAATGAGGAGAGAGGTGAGCAGATCGCTGAGAGACTTCAGAGAGAGGAAGCTGCGACTGGAGACGGGTGTGTCCATGCGGTTGAGAACGCAGCGGTGGCTAGACAACGGTGGCACCGGGTGCCGGGTACAAGGGGTGGTGGGTATCTGGGAACAACAGATTAGTCAATATAGAATAGAATATACCTTGTTTATACTGCCGAGGTAAGACTGAAAAGTCCCTTTACTCCAGCAGTCATCCAGGTCTTATATATTTTATGGGATAAATATTTTACATATTAATAACATATAAAAAAAATCTGGTGTAAACATCACACGACTTTCCTTATCCCCCAAAAAGAAGTCGAATTCCGCCACTGGTGACTAAACTGTAACAGATAGTTAAAAATCAGTGCCTAATTCGTAATCAGCACCTCAAAATCATTGGATTTGATATGTCGCAACCCCATCTAGGGTGAATAATAAAAAAGTTAGTCCAAGCGGGTCCCCCCAAAATACCGGTAAATTGAGGCCGGGTTCCAAAAAGTTCAAGATATCAAAAAAATGATCAGAGTAAAAAACCCCTATTATTTTTTTAATCCGAAAAAATGTTGTTCTCTAACTTTTTTTGTATCTTTAACAAATTCAAAGAAGCGGTGGTTGCGGCCAATATTTGCGGCATCTTGCGGCCGATTTCAACCAAAAGTTTCGCGGTTTGTCTGGTGTATAAAATTAATTTGTATACCAAATTTCAAGTCTGTAGCTCTTACCGTTCTCGAGATATCCTATTTACACACAGACACACAGACAGACGCACGGACCAATGGCTGAAAACAACTTTTTTGGTATCCTGAGGCTATGATTCGTCCAGAAATGTGAAAAACTGGGTAGGTCAAATTTTCGACGAATACAATACTTTCCTTATTATAGGGGAAAGTAAAAAATTAATGAGGGTTAAAGGTCGCTCTCAACTGCATGGTCATATCACGACGGGGGTGGTACTAAAAATAATCTAGCCATCGTCGATGGCATGTTGAATACACCGGTTCCCTTCAGAACACCGAAGTTAAGCGACATCCAGCGAGGTTAAGACTTGGATGGGTGACCATTCAAATTCTAATTCTCGTGACACTGGCTTTTCCCGGCCCCACTCAGGCTGGGTGAGGTCAATGTGAGTAGCAGGTTTGTGAGTTTCCTGCGAATGGAGGGTAAAACCCCCGTCGTGATATGACCATGGCAGTTGAAAGCGACGTTAAAACCCCAATTAAAAAAAAAAAATAAAAAAAAAAATAATCTATATAGGCGATGGCGCCTTGAATGCAACGGTTCTCTGAAAGCGTTCTGAATTCTTAAAAAAAAAAAAATTAAGATGTATAATTCATGTTATATTTTTTTAAATATAAAAAACTTGTCCCAGGGACCGTCCTTCCGGAAGGGAACCGAGGATGCAAGATATGCAAGAAGCATTACTTCCATCCTCATGTAAGGTAATTTACGTTAAATTACCTAACGCTGTGCGGCGCTGTCTCTTTCTTTTTATAGGCGTTCTTCACACCTCGGCCGAGGTGTTTGATAACTCCTATTGATAACAGGGGACGTCCAATTTCTCTTTTTTTAAGTTGGGTAAAAAAAAGAAGATAAAATGGATTTACCCTTTACCTCTATTCGCTGGAAACTCACAAACCAGCTACTCAAATTAACCTCACCCGGCCTGAATGGGGCCGGAAATAGCCAGCATCACGAGGGTTCGATTTTGAATGGTCACCCTTCCGAGTCCTAACCTCGCTGGACGTTGCTTAACTTCAGTGACAGAACGAGAACTGACAGAACGAGCATTGAATGAGAACTGATGTATTAAAAAATCTGGTGTAAACATCACACGACTTTCCTTATCCCCCAAAAAGGAGTCGAATTCCGCCACTGGTGACTCAACGGTAACAGATAACTAAAAACCAATACCAAATTCGTAATCAGCACTTCAAAATCATTGAATTTGATATGTCACAACCCCCATGTAGGATGAATAATAAAAAAGTTAGTCAAAGCGGGTCCCCCGAAATACCGGTAAATTGGGGCTGAGTTCCAAAAAGTTCAAGATATCAAAAAAATGATCAGAATAGACCCCTATTATTTTTTAATCTAAGAAAATGTTGTTCTCTAAAAAAAATTGTATCTTTAACCAATTTAAAGAAGCAGCGCTTGCGGCTAGCATTTGCGGCCCTGTGGCCGCAGAATGCGGCCGATTTCAACCAAAAGTTTCGTGGTTCATCTGGTGTATAAAATCAATTTAGGTACCAAATTTCAAGTCTCTAGCTTTTACCGTTCTTGAGATATCCTGTTCACACACAGACAGACAGGACAGACAGACAGACAGACAGACAGACCAGACAGACAGACAGCGACAGACGCACGGACCAATGGCTGAAAACAACTTTTTTGGTATCCTGAGGCCATGATTCGTCCAGAAATGTGAAAAACTGGGTAGGTCAAATTTTCGACGAATACAATACTTTCCTTATTATAAGATAAGGAAAGTAAAAACCGTAAGAGAGAAACAAACGTTTTTATATTATAAACAATTAAACAAAGATGCTTTCAGCAATTTTTTTTAATTGTTTTTTCAACACTGTGTTTCGACCTTAGATGGTTCGAAACACAGCAATAATTGAAATGTCTATACTAAATTTACAAAACTTAAAATTAGGTGCATTATTCCCAACATTATATTAAAATATGTCAGGTTTTTTGCTGATTACCAAAGTACACAGCATACCATTCAGTAAAATGCATTTTTTTTTCCCTTAGTGAAAGTTGTACTAGATGTTCTATGTAGATGAATATCAGAACATACCTGGACAACTGTTTCGAGCTTATTTGCTCCTATCAGCAGGTAGTAGTTCTGAGTATCCATGCCATTAACTAACCTCTCTATTTTTAATAAGTATAAACAGTAGACAGTTATTAAATCGGTCAGTCTGTAATAAGAATAGCTGTTACAGAACGGGTCCCCTGGGACTCCTACCTCTAACAACTTGAGGTAGGAGGAGTACCTTGGAAGGTGTAATAAACAGTTACTATAATATTCTTAAAATTAAAAAAACGATTCAATTTTAAGTTGATATCATGGAAACGGGTACGAAAAAAATAAGATTTTTCTTTTCGTAACCTTAAAAATGACGTTTGTTAATAACGATTTTACATGCACTCTAAATATTTTACTATTTTTACTGACATAATAATAATAATAACGAGGAATCCAAACTCAACCGTCTTTTTCGAAGTCCAGTGCTAATTATTCTGCTATGAAATAGAACAATGAGTACAAAAAGAAGAAAAAAAAAGAGAAGAAAAAAAATAAGAACAATTTTATTTGAGAAGCCGGTGATAAGGAAACTTATTAAGGTCAAGACTTGACCTCAAGTTTCGAGAACTTGATAAAAGAATAGCTACTAATTTTTAGGACACATGAAAACTGCTCTTCTCTTGCATGGGTGTTACAAAGACTCGCATCTATCTAGAACAAAAAAGAAACTTAGTTCGAAATGCTGACAAAAAGGGACTCTTTATAGTCTAACGCCGGGTAGCGGCGGTATAAATCAATTTTTTGTACTAAGAAGAATGAGATGCAGAAAAAAACATTGGTCATAATAATAATAATAATAATGCCCGGTAGACGGATGTTTATTGACGGGTTTAGCCCTATTTACATTTTCAAATTAAATTTCAGTTAAAATAAAATTGTACAAATATGACAAAATACTGAAACATAAAGAAACGCTATGAAATACTTCGGTAGAAAAAAAACTATTACAAGTTTCTAATTTATGTGGTTACCAATTGTGTATGTAGTTGCCTAACATTACTTTCCTTACCTTATGGAAAAGATAGTACATAATTAACACCTTAAAAAATTCGACATTCAGTTTTCAGTGCCAAAACACCTTTTTTGAACATTTTCTTTTCCGAAACCAGCTCAGAAAAAATATTTGAGTTTTGAACCCGCTATGTGTGGACGAAGAAGCTACAGATTACATTGTTTAAATCTTATTGTTCTAGATCTAAAAAAAAGTTAGCACCTCGCCGCATCACCCTGAACCTAAGTGTAAGTGGAGCTTATCACGAATGAGAAGCAGATAACCGAAATCAATATTTGTAATTCAAATCAAATGATAAGATTGAGGTGCCAAGTACCTGTACTCCTATCAGGTGCCAAGTACCTGTACAAAACTCAATAGCCCTGTTCAAGCAAAACGCTAGTTTTGCAACGCCAAGATAAACAAAACGAGCGTGCTATATACTTACGCTAAACCGAGTTCGTATGTATTTTCTTTTGTAATTTTGACCTTCTTAAATAAAACTTCTTAATCTTTTTTCTTCATATTCGTGTTTTCCTCGTCGAATAGAAGATGACTACTTTTTATTTGACCTTTTTCTGACACCCCTAACCGCTTTTACGAGCACCCCCAAAATTAGTAAAAGATTCATATATTTTTTTTTTTTTTTTTTTTTTTTCCGCATTCGACTTACCACGGGCATATGGTTCAAGTTAAAATTATGACATTTTGGTTATGGGTTCTTAATGCTTGCAGCTCGAGGTTTTAACAAAAAAAAAACTTCCGCGGTCACTCGGCGGCGCTTTGGCGGTATTGCCTGTATCTCAAATGCGGCTGATAATAGAAAGCTGAAACTTTGTATGTTTATTATTTGACCAATTTACAGCTTTTTTTATTCTGTGTAATTTTTTTATAACTATAACCATTTATGAGTTATAACATTTTTTGTTGATTTTTGACGTTCACCGACTTTTCTTCACGTAATCACATGTATCGCTATTAAGGCTTTATTCTATCGAGCTGAAACTTTCAGAACATATTCCTGAGTCTTGTCAGATGATTCCTTGTCAGAATGGCCGTCTTCAAAAAATGTACGGTTTTTGAGTTATAAGCTTCTTAAGTCATTGGTAGCGCACAATATAATTTCGATTAGAGTACCTATGTTCTCCGAGTATCAGAGCTCAGGGATTCCTCAAATGAAATATACGTAATGGCTGTGTTTGCTGCCTTTCTTTCTTCGATCTTTTTTAGGTTATTTGGTCTTATAGATGAATGTATTTTTCTTCGTCTAGCTTTTTTTAAAGATATGAGTGAGATTATTCAATGAAATATCTAATATCTTTAACAATATCATATTGAAAATACCTACTTGATCTAATGCACATAATAATTATGTATGATTTTATTTGTGGTGAAGCCCAAGGCCTCTTCACAATTTTTTGAGGGTAGCGCTGCATTACTAAGAGCCTCCTTCACATTTCGAATCATTCTATTACATTAATTTCTTTTTACTCTGGTAATGCCGCCACTGGTCGTTACTCATACAAGTAACTACACATTTTTCCTCACGAGGTATGAGTGGACCCCAAACATCCAAGTACAGAGCAGAAAAATTCCTGCCCCGCTGGGAATCGAACCCAGGTCACCATGTGTGCAATGCCTAGCGCGCTAACTCACTCTGCCACGGTGACTACTTAATGTACATAATATAATTTGTAATGTATAAAAAACTAAAACAATTAGGTATAGAGTACTAAATTAAAATAATGTACGATGTACGAGGCTATAAAAAAAAACACACACAACGAGTATTTACTTGTTAAGGTCATCTTAAGTTTTAGTATTTTGAAAATATGTAGGCCTTTTTTTTGTAGGCCTGCAAGCCGAGATTCGGCGATTTGAGTTTTGTTTGACAATATCGCATCAACCATACGGAAAATTCAGATCCTCGGAGAATTGAGATTCTCCCTAAGCAATCTAAGCATGCATACATAACACACATACATAACGGGAATAGTTAATGTAAAAACAATTTCACGAAATTTCGTTGTTACGCATTTGATTTCTGAGAATTACCGATCCATAAAAATGCTTGACTTTACATAACTAAACACAAGAGAAGGGTAAACAAATCATAAAAGATTATTCCAATCGGTATCTGTGTAGTACCTACTTTTTTGCGAAAAAACCAAAAGAGAACTGGTTTTCTTTTGTTGTTTCATTGACCGATGATACTATAGTATATCCATTTCATTATGATAGTTGAGAATCATCACGACAAAATACGAGAACCAATCAGATTCCAGAATATCTTACAATGTTGCAGTCCTAAAAATATCTATTTTCAGTACACTCTCTCACTCGTTGCGATTAAAAGGAGCTCTACTATACAAAGGTCGGAAGGGTACGTTTGGTGCAGGTAATATTTAAAAGTTTTCGCAAATGTTTGACTTGGTTCACAGTGCATGGATTACATAATAAATATAATATTTACTTCTTCATTTTTCTATTGTTTATATTTAGATTGTTTTATAAACATGTAGCTACCTACTACCTAAATAATTAATCTGGTTATGATCAGTAGATCAGTCTGTTCTCACTTGTATTTGATATGAGGATTGGGCTAATAGCTTTATCCCTCTTATGGAGTAGGTAAATCATTTTTGTACGTATTATCTTTATTTAAAAAAAAAAAATGTAGTTTGGTTTTATTATTAATTTATAGGTAAATGAAAAAATAGTAGTCAAACTTATTAGGAAAAATACAAATGAATCACTTCGGTGAAAATCAATGGTTGGGGAAATACACGCAAAATCATGCTGGTATTATTTAGTATTTTAATAATAAAAATCACAATAAAAATCATCATACCTATACAGGGTGTCCCACCAAACTTGGACACCTCAAATTACTCGGCCCCTGAAAGAGTTTTTGGAAAATAAAAAAATCTAGGGTACATGTGCTAATTATGCGGTTTCAGTTATGAAATTTTTTTCATGAAAAAAAATTGGTCGAAAAAAAACCACCCTGTATGTGATATTTTTGTTTAAAAAAGTACTCAGGAATCATTTAGAAGTAAAATTATCAAATAAAATTCAGGTCGATCCATTTAAAAATCGAAAGTTGACACCTCAATTTCTGACTTTTGAACCACCCTGTATAAAAAAAAATTCATAACTGATACCGCATAATTAGCACATGTACCCTAGATTTTTTTATTTTTCAAAAACTCTTTCAGGGGCCGAGTAATTTGAGGTGTCCAAGTTTGGTGGGACACCCTGTATGTACTGCATCACATAATATTATTACCTAGGTACTTGGTTATCGATCAGAAATTTATGATTTTGAATGTTTGAATCTACATAATATGTAGATATATATATATTGTATCAACCTTAAGGTTGAAAGAAAATGTACAAGGAAGTATTGTGCAATGCACCTTCCTGCACTTAAGATTCTTTACTTCTGTAGTCTTTGCAGTTTTGGCAACCCTGCCTACGATTTTAATAAGTCATAGCTATCATAATGAAAGGGATATACTATAGTTGAGTTATTTAGGGTGAACGTGTGATATTCAAAACAATATTGATAAATCATAAGAGAGTGTACCTACTCTTTCTATTTTTTTCATGCGTGTACAGCTGTACACTGTACATAATTTTTAAAAGTATTTGATTTCCGAATTCATGCAATTTTTTACTTTCCTTATCCTATAATATACATTCCTTATTGTCGAAAATTTGGTCTACCCTGTATTTCACATTTCTGGACGAATCATAGCCTCAGGATACCATAAAAATTGTTTTCGTCCATTGGTCCGTGCGTCCGCCTGTCTGTGAACGAGATATCTCGAGAACGGTACAACCTAGAGACTTAAAATTTGGTATGGAAATTGATTTTATAATATACCACACGAATCTTTTAGTGGCAGAAGCTGACTTCTTTGAACTGATAAGAAAAGTGTGGTGGTGTCACACCAGTTGATTCTCTTTTTAATTAGTTGTTTTGTAATGCGTTTTCGAACGACTTACCCACTTTGGTAATATTTTGCCGAAATTAAAAATAAAAAATAAATAAGAACCGATTGTCCTGAATATCCATACTATCGGATTCCCCATTAATACACGAGGAAAAATTATCACTCAATTTCCGTAACCCACTGGCAGGATAGGCCAACCATGGACCAAAAATCCTAAGGAACAACTAGAAAGAAGAAACCCGGTGTTAATAAGCTTAAAGGAAAAAATTAAAGGTGCAATATTTTAGATACATTGTACCGAAGAATAGAGATGATGAGAAAGGAAAAGTTTAAGACACCAATATTTCCAAGGATATAGTTAGTTCTACCTTGGTGCTCGTGTGAAGTTATAGAAAATTGCAAAAAATGTAACCTACCAAAAATATCTGATATCCCCCAAAAATACACTTCGTGTGCAAAAGACGCCAAGAAAATTAGAATCCTTCAAATATAATTAATTACCTTAAAATATTTCTTAAAAGGAACTGATATCAAATGAATGCCAAGTTCTCCTAAACTGGAAATCATTTGCCCAGAAAGAAGTCTCAAGCACAGAAATCAAACTGAGGATTGGACATGACATTTCCCATTAATCTACGATTTACCAACGCTAAAAGTTAACATTAAAAATCTTGGCAAGTTGAAAGCATTTTTTTTATTTTTGAAACAAGTGCTTTTTCCCACCGCCGCGCCTGCACCTCCTTATCTTGGGTGAGATCAGCAATGGCCAATGAGTCGTATCAGGCAGATATTTAATATTCTTGTTCAAGTGCTAGTGGGTTGTGGGCACTTGACTTATCAAGAGTGAAGAGTAATGTATCACTGACAATATATCTTAAGTTATAACTTGAGTGAGATCTTATCGAATGAAATAATTAAAACTAACTGTGTGTTGTTTCAATAGACTGGTCTGTTATTGATCCGAGTGTCCACTTGCTTTTGTCTCTAGGGTAATATGTAGGTTCATATGTCCAATATTTATGTCTCTGGTCTAAAAGTAAACTCTGGTGACGGATGCCTTGTTTAGGGTCGATATGACGTATCTATAGAGGGGATTGAAAAAAAAAAAAAAAAAAAAAAATGAAAAATTGAAATCGGAACAAAAGAATATTATTTTTTTATACAAAAACGAACACAATACTTCCGATTTCTAATATATATTAGAAATTTCTCGGAAGTAAAAAAAAATGCTCACTAACCACATAAATTTTGAATTTTGCCATGCAGCTCAAGTTAGTGGAGTTGTGTGTAAAATCTTATCCCCCAAAAATACACTTCGTGTGCAAAAGACGCCAAGAAAATTAGAATCCTTCAAATATAATTAATTACCTTAAAATATTTCTTAAAAGGAACTGATATCAAATGAATGCCAAGTTCTCCTAAACTGGAAATCATTTGCCCAGAAAGAAGTCTCAAGCACAGAAATCAAACTGAGGATTGGACATGACATTTCCCATTAATCTACGATTTACCAACGCTAAAAGTTAACATTAAAAATCTTGGCAAGTTTCAAAAATAAAAAAAATGCTTTCAACTTGCCAAGATTTTTAATGTTAACTTTTAGCGTTGGTAAATCGTAGATTAATGGGAAATGTCATGTCCAATCCTCAGTTTGATTTCTGTGCTTGAGACTTCTTTCTGGGCAAATGATTTCCAGTTTAGGAGAACTTGGCATTCATTTGATATCAGTTCCTTTTAAGAAATATTTTAAGGTAATTAATTATATTTGAAGGATTCTAATTTTCTTGGCGTCTTTTGCACACGAAGTGTATTTTTGGGGGATAAGATTTTACACACAACTCCACTAACTTGAGCTGCATGGCAAAATTCAAAATTTATGTGGTTAGTGAGCATTTTTTTTTACTTCCGAGAAATTTCTAATATATATTAGAAATCGGAAGTATTGTGTTCGTTTTTGTATAAAAAAATAATATTCTTTTGTTCCGATTTCAATTTTTCATTTTTTTTTTTTTTTTTTTTTTTTTTTCAATCCCCTCTATAGATACGTCATATCGACCCTAAACAAGGCATCCGTCACCAGAGTTTACTTTTAGACCAGAGACATAAATATTGGACATATGAACCTACATATTACCCTAGAGACAAAAGCAAGTGGACACTCGGATCAATAACAGACCAGTCTATTGAAACAACACACAGTTAGTTTTAATTATTTCATTCGATAAGATCTCACTCAAGTTATAACTTAAGATATATTGTCAGTGATACATTACTCTTCACTCTTGATAAGTCAAGTGCCCACAACCCACTAGCACTTGAACAAGAATATTAAATATCTGCCTGATACGACTCATTGGCCATTGCTGATCTCACCCAAGATAAGGAGGTGCAGGCGCGGCGGTGGGAAAAAGTTTTGGGCGTGCTGCCACATAATCCGGACTAAAATGGGATTTATAGGGTCGCTCTTTCAGTATCTAAAGAGTTTAATTACCATGCTAATCATAATAATTATGCATTAATTATTCTAGAAATGTGTTATCATTTTCATTGTGTACGAGCTAGAACTTGAGAAAATCCTCTCTTTTTTGTCTGGGGGTGCTGCAGTTCCGCAGCTCGTTAGCACAGGCTAAAATGTTACGTTGATTGTCTATTATTAACTAGTTACCTATTGTTTGGGATTCGAATATTAGCGCCTTGACCAAAAGGTCAAATCTCTACTGTTCACATTCATGTTTTTTCAGAGGAAGAGAAGGGGCGAGACAGAGGGACTTAAGGTCCCTAGTATTTTTTTCTCGTAGCCATGAAACAGGAGCTACTGTAGACGCTTGTGGTCTGTGTTGTAGCCTGCCCTCTGATGAGCGAGAAGTGACAATACTTCCCGTTTAGGTGCTGGGTCAACACGAGCGCACCGGAAGGTATCCCTTACAAACAACTGTAACCAAAATTTTAATACAATTTTTTGTCGGCACGAGGATTCGAACCCTGAACCTTTGAGTAAGAAAGAAGAGAAAGCATAGAGAGGAGGGTAAGAAAAGAGAAGTGGATCGATTTTGGGAGAGAAGAAAAAAAAAGAGAAAAGTGTTAAATGAGAATACAGGCGAACCTGGATATTATAATAATAGAAACTAAGGGACAGAGCAAAATTTCTATTATAATGAGGTTTCTAATATAGCCTCTATTACCCATAAACAGGTGACGCAAGGACTTGAGATTTTCTCTCTTATAAAGAGGTTTCTAGTATATCCGAGTCCATTATATCCAGTTTCGACGGTACAAGAAACAGGAAAAAAGGCTAAGAAAAACGATAGCAGGATAGAAGGTCGAGAGGCAACTAACGGAAGGAAATAATAAGAACAGAGAGCTTGGAGGTAGGGAAACTAAATATTGAGAGAGAAACTAAAGTAACGATGGATGTAAAAGCTTATACAGTTATACACTCATACAGTTATAAACCATAGTAGCATTAAACTTTAGCACTTTGGCCGTACACACGAACGCAGTGTTTAAAATAATATAACACATACAGTGTTTAGTTTATGTGAGAGACGTATAGCAAAAAAAATGTTTAGTATGTATAAAGGGTAGCTACTAGGAGATGATAATAATAATAATAAATTTATTTTTTTGAGTATAAATACAGTATGTATGTGCTCAACGTCATTACATTAAAAAAAAGCTTAAACATAAATTTATGGGAAAAAAAAACTAAAAAAAAAAAAAAAAAAAACTGGGGGATGAGATTTTGATCAATTGATTAAAAATCAGGTCGTAGATCTTTGGTATAGCTGGGTTATAATACCAGTCTGCAAAAACGCTAAAACCATGGATCACCAAACACCCAATCCCACTCACTATGTCTTCAGAATGACATCTGTCTGAAAACCCCAAATATAATAATAGGTATATTAACTCTGACTGATCACATACCGCTAGTAGGGGTGAGGCGGTTGGAGCAGATTTTTCCCTAGAAACTTTGTGAACACATTTCTAGGGGAAAAAGCAAAGGTAAAATAGGTTCTGGATTTTTATCTAAACTCGAATCGCAACCAAGAGGTAGAGGTGATTATTGTTCTGTGTATGCTTATTAGTCCACTTTTGCAGGATAGAAATCTTGATTTTGCTTCTCTGTCAACGTATGTATATTTCATGCAGACTTTCGGAACACCCTGAACATTTTCTACAGTGCGATTGTGTGACCTTGAATGATTTCTCCAGTCAAGGGTTTTGCAGGGAGGGCTTATAGTACAGGGTGGTTTATTGTCATTTGTCAGGACTCAGGAGATAAGCAAACAGGGTTCACCAGAATCTGAGAGGTTGTTGTGCGTTAGGCTAATAAGTACATGGGACTTCAGAAGAGATCAGGGGCCGAATTATAAAACGGGAACACATTTAAGATAAGCTAGACCCGCCCTAAATTCGGAGTTTTAACCAATCACAGCGCACCATAACCCGACTTGACTGACTCAAAGGAAAGTCTGGCTAATCTTAATTTCAATCTTTGAATGGGGAAATTAATAATAATCCAGCTGTTGAGTCCAAATTTGATTATTGCTTGCGGACTATCATAACTGGTGTTGAGAAGAAATTTGGTTTTGTTTTCAATAAATTAATTCAATATTTCATATGTCCGCAACTTAGGACGTAATTTTTATTTGTCTCCTCTTTATGTTGCGTGTTCTTTGTACCCATCTAAGAGATGGTGTTTGTCAATTAATTCAACACCCAACATAATAATTATCGTATGAACATTAATTGTTATGACTTATGACTCTTATGAGTCTTACGCATATGGACATTATAATTATTTTTAATGCAGTGGAATGACAAACGTGTATGTATGTACATAATTTACATAGTAATCTGTACACAACGGTTTTCTCCTCCAAAGTAAACAACATTAGTGTTCTGTTTATGTATTTAAAATACTTTCTATAGGTATATCCTCTGTAATACTTGATATACGTATATATCCCTGTTTATCTGTCTTTTGTTGTAAATATAAGGGACAAAACCATAATATTTTTGGCTGCATTCAATATTGAGACTTGCCAATTTGGCGTTGGGAAAAAAAAAGAAGGAGAAGAAGAAGAAGAAGGGGCACACACGAACGTGAAATATAAGTGTACATAATGTAACTCATTCCCAGGTGCAGGCAGCTTGTTTTTCTGTTCATTTCCAAATTTTATGCTATGCTAATTTTTTCTGTGCAGTCTACTCTTCATTTCTGAGGGCAACAATGAAATTTTTCTACAGTGTTTCTTGCCCATGCAACTTGGGGATATCTAAAGTTTTCACATGAACATTGGTTTTTTTTAACAAGAACATGTTGTTTTGTTCTATCTCTAACATTATTAATTTTTATTTAGGCTTTCAAAAGGGTTGGGTGGAAGAGATTGCCACAGGCAATGACACCGACCTTTAAGTAGGACAATTAGCTTTATTCTCTTTTTTGTTCTTGTTTCTTTATTCAATCTATATTTTTTTCTTAATAATTTCATTACATTGTATTGTACACATTCAAAGAATGAGTGTATGACACACCCATCAATGATTTACAAACATTAAAAGAAAGAGTTATTGCATACTCGAGGCTGATAACACCGGAGATATATTAATAGCCGAGTTTATCACAACTCCACCAATCACTGATTCGCCAACCACCCTCGAATCTCGAGGGTTCACGAATCCACCAATCGGGTTTTATCACGAAAATTCAAGCTCGAGTTCGCGAATCATGATTGGCGTTACGGCAACATCGCAATTATACGAAAACTCTCATAAAAGCCTCTGATTTTTCGAAAATTGCGATGTTGTTTTGTTAACTTTTTACATTTTGAATGCTAACATTTCTGAAAGCATTTTGAACGTTTTTTTTTTTGTGTCGTTCACATGGTCATTTCATAAGTTTCATATTGATCAATGATCATTTTGTGTGACTTGGGTTCAATTCTCAGCAGGGCAAGATATAATAAATTACCTTATGAGTAAGAATGCTGTTTCAATGTGACTATCAGGGATGGAATTATGGTCAAAATAAGATATTGGGACAGATGGTGATCTCGGTTTTATTCCCAGCAGGGAAGAAATTTTTCTGCCCTATGTCCACTGTATTTCCATCACGTTTTCATTAATGTTGTGTACTAGAATTATAATTATAATTCTCATACCTAGCTGTTTAAGAATTCTAAATATTATCAAACACCTCGGCCGAGGTGTGAAGAACGCCAATAAAAAGAAAGAGCCCGGCAGAGTGTAAGGTTACGGAAAACATAGTTCCCATGCATTTCATGTACTTTCAGCCAGCGAGGTTTTCAGCAGGAGTTTGTACATACTGGTGTGGAGAGATGATATAGGACCTGCACTCATACCCAGAGTCACCAAGAAGTTTTAGTACATGTGTTTTAAAGTCTAAGGGTGGAATTAATAGACGTTTTTGTAATACCTCTGTGGCGCTAAGTCACGGATTGCGTACTGTGTAAGATAGGGAAAACCGACACTTACCAACGACTTAAGTTATTGATGTTGTCTATTAATTACGCCCTAAGGGCGGAATTAATAGACGTTTTTGTAATACCTCTGTGACGCTAAGTCACGGATTGCGTACTGTGTAAGATAGGGAAAATCGACACTTACGAACGACTTAAGTTATTGGTGTTGTCTATTAATTCCGCCCTAAATCTTGTAGGAACTGAGATTCGGACAAATTCAGAATGTTCCCGAATGAGCTTTTATCTTCCTGGGATTAGCTCGTTTTCAGGAAATATCATATAGACTTAGAAATTCAAATTGTGGTGAAGCACAAGCAGAAAAAGCACAGGTGAAGCACAGAGCAGAAAAATTCCTGCCCCGCTGGGGATCGAACCAAGGTCACCATGCGTGCAATGCCTAGCGCTAAATCATTGGGCAACGGTGACTACTCACAAATCGCTTCTCGGCCTTTTGGTTAAGATGTAATATCACAAAAATAAGTATTAATTAATTAATTTTAATAGCAATCGCGTGATAATGGCCAGTTTGAAAAATTTTCAAGTATTTTTTTAGGAATAATTCAAATTTATTTCAGTCTTTATTACAAAACTTTTATAAACTTAGCACATCAGGATAAGATGACAGGTTTATGAAGAACAAGGACAAGGATAATTAAATAATCGGCAAAAAAATAAAGATGTCATGAAGATAAACAAGTATTTGAATTTTGAAAAAGATAAACATTTTATCTTTGTTTACGATTTAAAAATTCCAAAGAAGAAATTCTATAGTATTTTCAATATTTTTTTCTCTTTGGGAAGCCAATCGCTCCTCGAATCACTGATTCGTGAATCAAGGTTACTTCCTCAAATTGAGTGCTCCGAATCACCTGCGAATCAGAGATTGGAGATGATAAAACCCGATTCGTCGAGCCAATCCGGAGTTCGAGTGAATCCGGGGTGAATCTTGGATGATAAAATCGGCTATAAGGGACGCTACACAGGCTTTGACTGCAAGAGGAACTGTTTGTTTACAAGAGAATGGTAGGCAGTTCGAACATTTCACTTGAATCATTGAGAACCTGCTGTTCTCTTGTACAAAAATGTTGCTCTTGCAGTCACATGCGTCAAAGCACTTGGACCAGTGATTTGACACATTCACAAGGTGTTATTTTATTACAATACTTTATTACAGGTAATGCTGCTAGCGTGTTAGGAGCATTGCCATCAGAAGAATTGACTTCAATGTTCTATCTGTAACTTTTAATAAAACTTGACTATTATAAAAAAGTTTCCAAGTATACTTTATTACAACAATAATTTGTTAACAAGATATGAGTATTTTCAACATCATTTCATAATTTTATATTTTTTGTTTCGATTTTTTTTTTTTTTTTTTTTTTTTTTTCTGATAAGAAAAACTTTAAGTGTGGTTTTTATTTACAACTTCCTACTATTCTATTTTTATTTTAACCTCCTAAATCAGAGGTGAGTAAGAAAAGTAGATGTAAAAACCTGTACCACCTTCCTTGTCAAAAGATGTGCTCCAAGCTCCTCTATCATCCTCTCCAACCCCCAGCTTACTACCCCCTCTTACCACAAAGAATCACATTTATTTATTTTTTTTTTCATTTTTTTAAATATTGACTTAGAACAGAGATTGTGTCACCTGTGATGAGTTTCAATCTTGCAGGTTATGTGATGAGAGATGAAACTACCTATATTTTTCCATCCCTGGATCAGGAAACCACACACCTGTCAAGCATCATTGTGATTCTATGGATTTTCTTTATAATTATAAACATTTTTTTATATATATTTAACAATTAGGTTTTGAAGTCCAGATGGTCATTCCCCAATTTTATTAATATACCTAGGTACCAACCCTGAGTGGAGAAAAATGACATGAACAAAACTTGAACCCCAACCCCTCAGCTAGAAAGGTTGGGATTTTTTTTTACATGTGCAGTAGAAGAAAGCTCAACCAGAAATGCACCAATATGTACAAGTGGTTCTGTATTTCAAGGGTACATACTAGTACCCAAATAGATACAAACAAACTAAAAAGAAAAGAAGACACAACATTAACATCCCTAAAAAATTGAGAAATGATTAAGCAAAAGAAGGCCTAAGTGTGTCAAGAGTAATTGGTAGTGAACAAGATGAGCAGGAACATTCTAGCTAGAGAATAATAGCTTCCTCGCTACAAAATACATGATAAAATCTAGGTATGTTCTGCTATTCTTAGTTAAATAGGCCAAACAAGCACACAACTCCTTGTTAGATACCTAATATAATATTCCTGCATTGCATCTCATAGAGGCACAACTGTCACTAGTCTATTGTCATCAAATTATCATGAGTTCTATTTCTGCTCATATTCAATTGACAGCACTCAGAAATAAAATACAACTCTCCTTTTCTACTTTATTTATAAGAGTTGAGCATCAACTGTAGAATAGATTGCATTTCTTACAATCTTAGCTATGCATTGTCTAGGTCACCTTTTCAGGCTAACCACCACCACCAAAATATGAGTTTTTTTTTGGTCCTTCATGTGTAAGCTGAAATCTAATCTTTATTTGGACACACTTACCTTGGTTTTTTTTTTTAAAAACAATAACATTTTTCTCTTTGACAGATTTTATCAAAGTCAAATTAGACTAAAATGTGTAAAATATGACTTTTTCAGCTTGATCTCCAAAATGCCTCCGCGGACCACCAACTAGAGCTAGATCATCACGGACCACTGGTTGATGATTGATGGTCTAGATATCAAGGTACCTACATCAAGGCAAAGAACTATCTAGGATCTGTTTATACCTAGGTAGCAAATTTTGAAATCAGGAAGTAATGATTTGAATGCTAGTTGCATGGAAAAGTTATAGGTGTGTTGAAAATTTATACTCATATTACTTTTTTAAATTATTTTTCTTCTTTATTGCATTGACGGAGCACAGGCTGTTTTTAGTCCATTTATGAAGTGATCAACAAGGCTATATTTTGTCTTGTTATAGGATGATCAATACAAACAAACAGCCAGCTAGTCTGCTTAGTACAAATTTTTCAAAGAATTAAAAGACTTGTTGAAGAAAAAAAATAGTTCACTCAAGAATTGGTCCTGCAAGAGGACTAATAATTTCATGCAAGTTGGTAGAGGTTACAAAGTTTACTCTACATTTTATGCTGGGTATATCTTCTCTTCCTTCCCTTTTGAATCAAAGGACTTACATTTATTTATTTACACTCTGGAGTACATCTAGGGCAAAATTAATGGACAAATTCTATACCACAAGTCTTTGGTAAGCGTCAGTTTTCCCTATCTTACACAATACACAATTTGTAACTTAGCACCACAGAAGGATTACAAAAACATCTAATATTTCTGCCCTTATTGTATTAATTAATCAGTCATTTTTTTCTGTTTTTTTTTTTATTTTTATTAATAATCTCATGCTGGCAACTAACCCAGAGTTGGCAAGGACTTTCGACCTATTGTAGCACACCATGGACCCTATGTTTAGTGGAAAGTCATCAGTGGCTTTGAGTAGCTGGCAAAATTTACTCAACCAAATTATTAGTTTTTTAAAGAAACATTTTGATTCTTTCCCTTTAATGTTTAGGACAAGGGACAGCCCTTGGAATGGGTTTTAGATAGTGAAATACTGAAACACAAAGTACTGAAGAGAAACTTACCAAATGCTAAATAACAGCAACAGACAGCATATTGGCAGGGATATTGGTTAATTATCTACTTCGGAATCATGCACAGGTATCACACAAGGACATTGAGCTTTGGACTTTGATGCTCCCTACTGAACTGATAAAGTTCACAGATTGTGTTATCAGTGAATAGACCAGTTGGAAACAAAAAACACTCTTCAGTTATTTATATCTTAATGCTTTATTGAAAGTTCAATTTCTTATCCTGAGAGCAAGTATATATTGTGAAAGATAATCTAATAAGGTCTACTACACTCCACCCTTGAAACTTTTATCTTTTTATCATAAGGAATGTTCTACAGTTTTCTGATTTCTTCTACAAAGGATGAAATTGGAAAGGTCTCGTTATAATTTTTCTTTTATTACTTTGTATACTGCACTGCGGTTCTAATATCACACAGAAAACGGATGAAAACACTTCACTCCAGGCTATCTAGATCTGAAGATTCAAAAAAACTGCTGGGGAAATGGGAAATTTAAAAATTGATAGTGAAAAAGCTGGAAAGTGGAAATTTTAGAAAATGTTATCAGCTGTTTACATTCCAACGATAGTGCTGAAAATAGTTGATCCAAATTTCCGCTACGAGCGCTACTGTTGAATTTGGTACTAGAGTCCGCTTTCTACAAGGGACTTGTCTTCGAAACTTCGAACATAGCTGGACAATTATTCAGGACATGCCTTTTTAAGCTCTCCTCTAAATTCAAACATTTCTACCTATTATAATTGAGTGAGAAAAATTTTATTAACAGTTCAAAATCGCCAGCTTCCCTGCTCCATCATTTTTGATCAGTATAAAAAGAGCACACTCGTAAAGCAAAGAAGGACATGAGACGGTCTCAATACGGGCTATTAGAAAGATATATATTTTTTTTTTTTTTTTTTTTTAAAGATGAGTGTTTCACAGCCTTTTTTATTTCGTAGCCATGAAACAGGAGCTACTGTAGACGCTTGTGGTCTGTGTTGTAGCCTGCCCATCCCGTAGTATGCCTCCCCTCTGATGGGCGAGAAGTGACACAATACTTCCCAATTAGGTGCTGGGTCAACACGAGCGCACCGGAAGGTATCCCTTACAAACAATTGTAACCAAATTAAGAATACAAATTTTTGTCGGCGCGGGGGTTCGAACCCGGGACCTTCCGCATGGCAAGCGAGTGCTTAACCACTGAGCTAATCGCGCGCTCAAACATATCCATGTTCCATGTTTTGTAAATCCTGAACAGAACACCGGAGCCCGAAATCGACATACTGCTAGCTTGTGCTAGACCGTCCCCTACAAGCGATGTGCAATATGTGCATGCACCCCGTCCAGGGACCTCGGGTTATGAAACTTAGGTACCTACTTCAGGCCACGGAGTTCCAAAAAAGAATATTTAGGAACTACATATACAGGTGGTCCCAAAGTTTGCACCAAATGATAGGGTAATAAGAGACCATTTCCACAAAAATTTCCGACATTTTCCTTTATTTTTTGTCGTTTTCAAATGGCGCCAATCGTGTGTTTTTCAAACATTCCGCTTTGGTTGGCTTTGATTTTTATTTTTTTCTGTCCACCTAGAAAAACGGATTGCATTTTGAATTGAAATAAATTTAATTAAAAGTTAAATTAACCCGTTCAATGTTTTAAATCATGCTCATTTAGGCTGTCAACGTTTGACGCACATATTTGAAAAACACACGTTTGGCCGCCATTTGAAAACGACAAAAATAAGGAAAATGTCCGGAATATTTTTGTTGGAAAGGTCTTTATTACCTATCATTTGGTGCAAACTTTCGGACCACCTGTATTTATTATTTACAATGCCAGCTCCGTGGCGTAACGGTTGTGATACTGCCGTAGTCCAGTGACCCGAGTTCGATCCCGGTTGGGCAGATTTTCGAAGAAATTCTAATTCCTCCAAACACGGAAATGGCCCTACCGCCTGGGTGAGGTTAATGTTGAAACCTGGTACGATTTCCAGGGAATGTAGGGAGGGTAACATCCCTGTCCTGATCAGGACGTTAAAAACAAATAGAATCGTTGGCGTTAGGAAGGGCATCTAGCCATAAAAACGTGCTCCACCCTACCAACCTCAACCATGAGTTTGAACAATGCCGACCCCAAAATCAATATAAGATAATTCATTGCAAGGGAGATATATTTAGAATATATCATGTAACTCAGCTGACTAAATTCTAGTTATTTCCAAGCTGGACTGAGTCATTATATTTCCACCTGACTGTCCAGGTGACTGAGTCTAGATGGATTTTTGTTTGAAATATCCAGGTGGATGGTCAACTGATTTAATCCATAATGTAAGAAACCAACATTCGAGACAGGTGGAATTCCAGTTGACTTTATTCACCTGAATATTTTCACCTTAAATCCAGCCTGGAAGTCACCTTCCGTGCTGTCTGGGTAGGAATATACCCATTATTATGAGAGGTAACGTCAAGTTCTAACACAAGTTTAGCAAACCAGCATCGATGGCACGTTGAATCCACGGCAGCACCCTAGCTACTATTCGAGGCATGACCTAAATTTATGTTTCTGAAATATAGGTACTCTACATGAAAAGTTATTGCCGTAGATCATTTTAGGCCTGAATTGAACGTAATGTAGAGTTTGTGCAACGTAGGTAGGTGATTGACCTGTTGACCATATTCTATCAGGCAGATACTCAAAATTATTCGGTTCGACTGAGATTTAAAAAAGACTTCATATTCAAAAGTTTGAATTGTTGAACTTCAAGAGTGAGATAACTCAAAAGCTCTCACTCATTGATTGACTGACTGATCATTATATGAACTATCTCCGTAAAAGGAAAATACATGGGAATTTAAAATTTTGCGCTAATTTACTTCGAGTTATAGGTACCTACTTTGTAGGGGAGTCTCAGTCACGAACGATTAACCTTAGCGGCGACCAAGAGCAGGATTTGAGCTTGTTTTGAAAAACTTACCGTTGCAAATACCCTTGTTTTCATTTACCAAGTTTTTGAAGATAAATTTACATTTATAAAAAAAAAAAAAAAAACATTTGTACTCACATGTCATGGTCTGCAATATTAGCTCGCATATTGATAGTAGGTATACTATTGCAAGAAACTCAATTCACTGTATGTATAATGGACGGAGAATGCATATTTTTGGACGAAATGGTTAAATACTTAAGCGGATGTTAAGAATCATTTAGCGAACCATTTTTTTCTACGAGTATACGGTAGTAAAAACACACTACTTTTAAGCACTAAAAAGATACTTATACAGGTACAGTGGGTATTAAAGATTCCTTATTCACCAATTTCAGGTTGAAGCAATTTTAATGTTAATAAAATAAAATCACAATCCTTTTAGGTTATAACCTTGTGTAAAGTATAAAATCACAAATCACCAAACGTCAAATTAAACGGTAAAATTTCAGGTCGGATTTACCCAGGTACGAAATAAATTTTAGCTTAAGAAAGGTTTTTACCTGGAACTGTTAATTTCCAAATTTTACGAAATCGCGATGTTTTTTTTTCTGTCGTTACGATTACAGATATCTCGAGTTTATTTTAAACACTTTTTTCGAGTTCAATTTCACGCGAGTTTGTTCTCACAGATCGAGCACGCGAAATCAAATTGAAGCGAGTAGCCCAGCCAGTTGAACTCTTCCACTGATAACACACAGGCCGGCGCGTACTGATAACGACTAGACCTTTTCTATAGAATATTGTTCATTGATAAAATAACAAAAGCTGACCTCAAAGAAGTTGATCAACGGTTGGGACGGATCAACCGTGGAGAATCTATCAAAAATAAGGGCGGAAAATTGACGTTTTTGAAATACCTCTGAGGCGCTAAGTCACGGATTGCGTACTGTGTAAGATAGGGAAAACCGACGCTTAGCAATGACTTGATTTATAGAATTTGTCTGTTAATTTCGACCTGAATATCGGTTTTCCAGAGCTTTGTTGGTCCAAAAGGAAGTTGTTGCCGTGGGATATTGATTGTATTCGTTTACGTGCATAGTGATTACGACAAGAATCATTGTAATACCTTACTCGCCTGCTCACTTATCCAGTCCTTCTTTTTAAAATAATTAATTTAACGTTCATAAAGTTGATAATACACTTATGTACACAATAATTAACTGTGGTTCACAATGTGTACTACTGGCAATAAAAAATTATCGACTTTTCATTAACGTTATATTCTCACAGATCGTCGTAAGTAATATTCTGAGATTTTTCACTAAATTACTTTCTCCACGAGTTCTTGGCCGATTCTCTTCAAAATTGTTTTTTTTTTTTTTGTTGATACTGATTCTCTACATTCTAAATTCAAAAAAAAAAAAAAAAAAAAAAAAAAAATGTATCGCAGAGAGTCAAAGGCCTTATCTTTGCTCATTTTGGTCCAAAATTTTAGACTTTCTAAAATATCAGCGCTTAACCATGATTTATACAATGAAAAGTACAAGTCAGAATTTTTAAATGGGACAGTATGTGCACACAATTTCTTTGAAATTCGCTTGATAATTTCTGAGATTTGCGCGTTACCAGGAATGCAAATAACAGACAGACACAAAACCAGAGTTACTCAGGAGGCTACAACATGTACAGAAATATGATTTTTTTTTTGGTTGAAATCGTGGCAAAAGTATTTTTCTTATTTTACAAATTTCAACACAATACATACTTCCGATATCTAATATTGGATATTCTTGGGAGTAAAATATAATTAATTTTGATGTTTTATCAAAGTTCCGATCGTCCCAACTATGAGTACACCCATTACACCCGACATGGCAACGAAATGTCTACTGACCTCATTGCAAAGTACACTAGGAGAACACGTGGTATAACCTCGAAAGGTTTAAAGGCCAATTCCTATTACAGTACCGGTCTGAATTAAAATACTGTTGCAGGTTGGTAAGTATGCTCCTATCGATTTATGTGAAAAATATTTATTTATTTTTATTTATTCAAAAATCAATTTCTTTACGACCAATAATTTTTTTATTTTTTATTATCATCTAATATGTACAATACTCGTAAATGGGGTATTTTCCGTAAGCATAATTATGCGTCTAAGACAATGAATGCATAAATATAATCGCGCTTTGTCTGGATTTTTTTTTTTTAATTTAATTTTTTTGGCATTGGTTATTAGTGTTATATTACCCTTATCATGGGAATTTGCCATACAGCCAATGTCTGGATTAAGAACGACACTATAGTTCTCTTTAGCTTAAGCGTGAGGGAAGTTCCGTGTTCACACGCCCCGAGTGTTACTGGGGTCCTGGCGAAGGGTACGGCGAGCTGTGTTGCTATCTGACCAGCAATGTAAATGAAAGCACAAGATTGATTCTTACAGGGTGTAAATTAATGTAATTCAAATTTAATATAATTTCATATAATAGAGGTTGTAATTCAAATGAAAAATAAATAAGAAAATACAAAACGAAAGGGGAATAAAGTTCCAATACAAGTAATGTGGGATATTTAAATATAAATAATTCAGTATAAAAATGAAACTAAAACAAGAGCTTGAAGTAGAAAAATATTTACACAAAACTAGAGCTGGGATGGCTTATGTTTGTAACTTCTTTTTTTCATTTTATAATAGATGGTAAATAAGAGAAATTATAAATGAATCTATCTATAATCACCTATTTCGTAAACATACGAGTTCAAAAGTTTACATGAACAATATATTTCACTTACGTATTGGTTTGGTAATCTTCTAAATTCTATGAGTGAACTCTAAATTTTATTCCAATAATATATTTCAATTAATTCAATGAATGCTACAATGGTTATAAAGTTATTATTACGACTAGGGCATATTGTACAATTTAACCAAATAGGGCGAAGTATAAGGTATTCTTGAATGTCCACATTCCACATTTCAACAAAATAAATAACCCTACTTTACCTAGTTTACAAATAGGGCTCTTAGCCAGCGTCGATGGCATGTTGAATACACCGGTTCCCTTCAGAACACCGAAGTTAAGCGACATCCAGCGAGGTTAAGACTTGGATGGGTGACCATTCAAATTCTAATTCTCGTGACGCTGGCTTTTCCCGGCCCCACTCAGGCTGGGTGAGGTCAATGTGAGTAGCAGGTTTGTGAGTTTCCTGCGAATGGAGGGTAAAACCCCCGTCGTGATATGACCATGGCAGTTGAAAGCGACGTTAAACCCCACTTAAAAAAAAAAAAAAAAAAAAAAAAAATAGGGCTCTTAATAACGTTTCTTATACGAGTAGCACCCACATAATTTACACATCTTTTTTTTCCTCAAATAAACGAAAGAAAGAAAACCTGGTAAAAACCATTTGAATTAAATTAAAAACTCATCCCAAATCTCTTTTCAAATAATTTTGCTCTTCTGTTAACTTTCAACGGAGCACCTAATTTAGCAAACATTTTCGTTTTCATCTACAATTTGTTTGAATTATTCTAAAATTTTATTTTTACAAAAAATTAATGTATCAAACTACATGTTTATCACTTTTCTTGTTCTGTACATATGGGGGTAAAATCGAGATTGTCTTCTTGTGCCTTAGGATATAAAGTCTTCTTCTTTTTTCATTTATTTATTTATTAAATAAAGGTAATTTAGCCCGGAACCGCTTTCGCATTACTTCAGGGCACTTTACCTATACAACGGAAAAACTCGGTTGGAATTTTCCGCTCCGGCCGGTATTTGAACCCGCAACCTCTGGGTCAGCAAACAATGCTCTTAACCACTGAGCCACCGAGGTAAACTCATCTTAAATGAGTTTAGTGAGTTGATACAAGTGGCTTGAGAAACAAAACAATTGAGATGTTTAAAGTTCGAATTTCTTTGGACAAATTCCCACAGGCGCTTCTAGGGACAAATAAGTTGCAATTTGTGTGATAAGATAACTCTTTGTATCAGAGTCTAAGCCAAGTATCCTTTAGCGTTTTGTCTAGACACAACCTACGTCGCACAAGCCTTACTTCAGCTTTCATAATCAATTAATCATATACACAAAATCATAGTTCAATAAATACAATTTATACTCACAAATGTAATTCGTATCATGTAACCTAAATATTCAACAAGACAAATCTGATTTATACTGGGCCAAATGAAAAAATCAAGACTCGTGAAAGTAATAAAGGAAAATGATTGGATAAGGAAATAATTTATACTGAATTGTATAAGATACGAGTGCCCTAATTGAATAAATCTATTATAATTCACAATGTACAATTGTATACGATTTTAAATTTAAAAGTAAATCTTACAAAAAATGACTATTGGATTTCCTTATGACTAAATTCTCTTTCCTATACACAAAATATGTACAGCAAAATAATAAGAATTAATAGTAGAACTACATTTTTAACAAAATTGGAATTGTGTAATAATTTATGTTATTTTAAAACCATAAATAATAATGTACAATAAGTTTTGTATAATATTGTGGAAATGGAGACATTGTTCGAGGCAATTTTTAAAACGTAGAAAAAAATCACTTGGAAAAATGTAAATAATTGATTTCCTTCTTCTATTAAATTATTTGTGTAAATTACAGAGGTATGAATAATTTTGAAAATGGTAAAAAGAAAACAGTTGATTTGGCAGTACGATTCATGAGAGTGTTGCTTTAAAAATTGGAATAACAAACAACTAAGATAAGAGAAGAATAATATAAATACCATGAGAACGTGAGGTGAAGCTTGTAGAAATTCTTTCAAATTTATGTGCGATGTTACAATTTTTTATCAATCATGATTTAAATTAAAAATATGTGCATTTTAATGTGAAGGAGATTATTTGTCTGAAGTACGTAATGTAAACATAGTCTCCCTTGCAACTAAATCTTAAGGTCAATTTCTATGAATACTCAGAAATGTTGTCTAAGAAATTGGCATTGCGACTTGGAAATTATAGGTATACTTTTCATTTTAGGACTTCTGACCTTTCAAATTATATCTTATAAGTTCGTTATATAACAATTCAAGAACTTTGAATCATTTCTTGAAATTAGAAAATCCCATCAGTCGGTTGGTTGAGAGACAACAATACAGATAAAACATCGGTGTTTCTAAGTATCAGTAATCAGCATTATGAACAAACCGTCTTCAACAGAAATTCACCAGAAATTTACGCCAGAACTTGCAATAACAAAAGAATCTATATGAATCCCATATCTTTTGAGCAGTCTATTTTTAAAATTATTTATCTATTTTATTAATATTGGAAATTTAGCTTATCTCAAACTTTTTAAAAATAAATTAGAAATCACACTAATTTCATAATGTTAATTTTTAATCCCTTGCAACTAAATCTTAAGGTCAATTTCTATGAATACTCAGAAATGTTGTCTAAGAAATTGGCATTGCGACTTGGAAATTATAGGTATACTTTTCATTTTAGGACTTCTGACCTTTCAAATTATATCTTGGTTAAAACGATTTAATGAACACGTAAGAACTGAATAATATAGCTCATTTTAGTTATACAAGTTCGTTATATAACAATTCAAGAACTTTGAATCATTTCTTGAAATTAGAAAATCCCATCAGTCGGTTGGTTGAGAGACAACAATACAGATAAAACATCGGTGTTTCTAAGTATCAGTAATCAGCATTATGAACAAACCGTCTTCAACAGAAATTCACCAGAAATTTACGCCAGAACTTGCAATAACAAAAGAATCTATATGAATCCCATATCTTTTGAGCAGTCTATTTTTAAAATTATTTATCTATTTTATTAATATTGGAAATTTAGCTTATCTCAAACTTTTTAAAAATAAATTAGAAATCACACTAATTTCATAATGTTAATTTTTAATTCCCTACATTACTTTTGCGGTGGTTTTGCAATATGAGAAACACTACTTTGACCCAAAAGGTTATCCTAACAAACTTATGTAGAAATAAGATAAGGAACTACTATCACTTGAGTTCTACATAACATACCTGCTGGTACACACACCTTTGTGATGAGAATATAATTATATATTTCCCACATACATAACATTGCCTGAAATTGTTTACATAATGTATAGCTGATAAAGCTTTTGGCTGACTTAATAGTTAAGCGACATTCTATTAGATGGGTCTACCATTCCATTTTGGGAAAACTGACTCTACAATGGACTTGCTTTTCAAAAATATGCCATGCAACATATAGGAAACCCCCAGTTACTTTATTGTTTAGTGCTACATTCTTTACTGTATATATAAAAAAAAAACTTATCTATATAAATTATGAAATTACATTGCTGCATACACTTTTCAACACGGTTCCATTTTCGACTTCCATATCTCTTTGAATACAGTACATTTTTTTAAATCAATTTTGTACACAATAAAATTAAATTACATTCGAAAACAACAAATTACAAATTGAGAGAAATAATTACAATTACACAGCAAATATTACTAGTTACATAAGTAATTATGTACATAACCTTAGTGTTTAACTACAAGAATTAGAAAATAAATTTAATATTGAGCGAAATCTGTTTAGTCAATCATTGCAACACGGACTGTACCTAGCTGTCCTCATCTCTGATCCATTCTGCTCTAGTAACACTTTCCTGTAATTGCTCCCATTCAGTTGGGAAAAGTGGCAGAGAATGCCTCAGGCATTTCATATAAAATCCGTTTACATTCATAATAATTAACAGAACGAAACGGCTGGACCAAGTAACTACCAATTTGGCACAGTCTCTTTTTAATATTTAGGTGCGTACTAAGAGAGGATTTTTAAAAAGTCCAAATAGGACGCCAGCCAGCCACGGGAAAAAACCTCAAAGGCGAATAAGTGCCGGGTTTTGGGTTGTATTGTATAAAAACTCTTTATTCTACCCTAAACTATCCGACTAAATAAACCATTTCTTTAAATTTATGAAACAATAGACCAATGACGATCGCATGTAAGGTGACATTTGGCTGTGGTGTTTATGAATGACATGTCACTCACTGCTCACTGTTAATATATGTAAATAGTGAGTGCTAGTACACCCAAAATTTTTTACAACAGTATAAATTTAAATATTTATATCCTTGGTAATAATAATAATAATATCGCCTTATTTATACTGCCCGACTAGGACTACTAAAGTCCCATTATTCCAGCAGTAAGCCCAAGACGTATTATTATGTGGTAAAAATCCCAAATGGGAGAATAACATGTCATGTCAGAATAACAGGTAATCGTTTCATAGCTTTAATAGGGCGTTCTTTTTTAGATTTCAACTAGCATGATAACAAGTATCTATAAGTAGATAAGGTAAAGGAAAAAGTATTTACTATACTTTCTTTTTATCACTTCAATCAACGCACAGTGTATAATTATAATATCCTGGATTTAGAGACACACGAATGGGAATAGATCACAGCAGATAGAAAAGAGGAGAGACAACAGACATAAAGTCACACCTAGCTTAAGATAATTTCAATCTGACCATTATAAACATTACGAACACATCGATACATCACATCAGGAACCATTTCCATAGATCCAATTTGAAACAAACTTTCCTACAGAGGAACGTATGACTCGCAAAAAACTACTGTAATGTTAACTGAATACCATGGAAAGCTACCCACAACTTAATCATACACCGAGCAAAAACCAAAACTTCATTTTTTTACCATCCAAAGCAACTAGTGCATCTTTTCTGACAGCGGCAATCTTTCGAAAACTCTGCGAATTCCAATTACGGGATTCAAACCAACTATACCTGAGAGTTGCTTGAGCGCTCGGACTAAAACCATAGCTGTAGCAAGAAGACAGTAAGGAAATCGAGGGCAAATGTTGAACATTTCATAGAAATCACAGGTGTCATATATTGTCTACTACTCTACTGGGCGTCTAACAGGCGTCTAAACAAGATGTGACATTCTTATGCCTTCAATGGACAGTAAGAGAGACAGTACATTTCATTCAAGCACTCAATTCAACAACAAAGGACCTGAAGAAAAATAAATAGAGATTTGATTGTAATTATCGTCGGCTCTAGAATTCAAACCAAGGAGTTTTGACAGGCACCACAATATGTAAACAAGCAAATTCGTGTAAGTCAACAAAGCCAAAAAGGTTGCTCTACATTTACCCTTTGATTTTCTTGATCAACAAACGGAACCAATATGTTTCCATCATTTGTTAATTCCTAGGAACGCTTTGGAACTAACTGAGAGTTCTAAATTAACTTAACAATTAGACGACCGGCATGGTTTTTCGTGAATTCTCTTGTGGGACCGGCGATAATACGGCTATCCGACCCCGTGTACCACCGGTGGTACACCCGGTCGTCTACGTGTTAAAGCTCCAAGTTGGTTAGAGTCAGAGCTCTATGATAACTTGGGACTTCGAGGTGGCAGCGTTCCGAGTAAGCTTAGAGCTCGGTGATGGCATAGTTGGAGAAGGTGGAGAGTTTGGGCACGGTGGGCGTCACTATGGTGGAGGCTACGGTGGGGATGGTGGGCGTCTGGGCGGGTATGCCGAGGACTGTGGGTGTCAGGGGGGTGCTCGGGCCCAGCACGGGTGTCTGGGCGGGACGAATGCCTGAAGCAGAATGGAAGAGGTAACTTCTCACTTTTCATCTAGTACAACTTCTCACTTTTCTGATTATACTGATTAAAATAGAGAGGTTAGTTGATGGATTGATATTGTTAAGTTAAGTGATAGTGTCCACTTAGGTTAAATCTAACCCTGTTTTAAATAATTCGGCGCTGAAAAAGATGAACCTCCTAAGTATTTTTCTATGAAAACCATCGCTGACCGCTGTAAGAAAACTCACCAAGGTGTGTGGGAGGTCGAGGTGGGTGGTGTTGCAGCGGCAAGTCCAGCAGAGGTGTTGCTTGATTGACTGGGGCCTGATCTCAGTAGAAGTCCGACGATTCTAACGTCTTGCATTTCTTACCTGGAAATCACATAATTATCTCAGTTTTGTAAGCTTATAGTACACCTTGTTTATACTCCCGTGAAAAAACGGTAATAATACCCTAAGGCCGGAATTTCACCGTTTAATCTTGTTTCATCAGATTAGTCTTCTTCGTACGGTCACAAAATTAAAAAAAATAACCAAATAACTTAATGATTGTCAACTAACCAAGCCGGTTAACACGCCTTTTCCACTAGCAATTAGCAATTAATGATTTTTTTCCGTCATGATTATTTTTTTCTTTTGAATTTTATATTGTGAGGCGTATAGAAATGTATTAGAGAATTAGACTGTTCCCATTACCAACATCCCCCCCCCGTCCGGTGATGAAAACACTTACATAATTCACTCTTATATACACCTCACGATATAATCTGTTTATAGTATTCCAGCCACACACTAAGCAGCCCCTTTAATCGTTATTAAATTGATCAGTAAATTTATTTATTAATTTACATTCCTTAGTAAACAATATTCAACCGTCGCCAAGTTCCTAAAAAACAATGTATTTTGGATTAATGCTTATGCTTAGATATATGTCAGCAATTTTGGTCCAATTGGTCCTAAACAATGAAACATCATCATTCAATATCAATACACAATGCCGCAATTTCTTTCACCACAAACATCGATGCAGATGCAACAGTAAAGATTCGGGTTCTTACTCAGAGTGGAGTACTGGCCCGGGCCATCCCTCTGGAACTTCTTGTGTCCCAGCGTATGCGAGGAGTAGTTGTTGGTCATGACCATGCCTGTGCTGCCGTTGTCATGACGACGGTTTCCTGGAAAATAAACAATGCAATTGAATGTTATTGGTATATGGTATATTTATTTACGGTAAGAATCCTTTTAAAGTCACAAGTACATAAAACAAACATGAAAAATTACAATGTAAAAATTAACAAAAATATCAAAGATATTGTGTGATCTACATCACATTACACCAATATGTATCATTTAAACCTGAATGTGATTGACTCGGTTTTAAAATGCACTCTCATAGGAATTACGCACATAAAAAATACAGGTTTCCTTCTTACACTAGCCTATTTAATATAGGTTTCCTGCTTTCACAAGTCTAGTTTATCCAGGTTTTTTTTTCTTACACAAGTCTAGTTTATCCAGGTTTCCTGCTTTCACAAGTCTAGTTTATCCAGGTTTCCTGCTTTCACAAGTCTAGTTTATCCAGGTTTCCTGCTTTCACAAGTCTAGTTTATCCAGGTTTTTTTTTCTTACAGAAGTCTAGTTTATCCAGGTTTCTTGTCTTCACAAGTCTAGCTTATCCAGGTTTCCTGCTTTCATAAGTCTAGTTTATCCAGGTTTCTTGTTTTCACAAGTCCTGTTGATTCAGGTTTGACTCTACATACTCGTATATTAAGAAGAAAAGAAAAGAGGATCGTGTCTCTGAGTCTCTCACCTTGTCCGGGATGTTCCAGCGTGCGGAACTTCCGGTTGAGAGTGGCGTACTGCGGGTGCTGAGGGGCGGAGGGGGGTGGGATGCCCCGGGTGACCCCCCGCAGGGTGCCCATGTTGCCTGGACCCACCCCGGCCCCCACACCCACGCCCACCCCGGGGCTGCGACCGTAGATGTCCCTGCGGGTGGACAGAGGAAGTGGTTATGGTTAGTTGGTTTCAAATGTGAGGGTTGACAATAAGGCAGGGACCCCACTGAGTGCAACAGTTTGTCTTGCAACGTTGTGCAGCGTCTCGCAAAGTTTGGAGCCCCGGTCTTCCTTTAGATAAGGGTTGGGTGGAAGAGATTGCCAAAGGCAATAACCCCGCCCTTTAGTTAGGACATATATTATGTATATATTTATTTTTTCTTTATTTTTTTCTTCTATTATATTGTGTTATTTGTAATTATTTGTCTTGTATATGTTACGGTAAAAGTACATAATTGGTGATTGTATACAATTACCGGTAATTGTATACAATCACCAAAGTCACTGGTAAATGTACGAAATTATTCTCAATTATCTACTTTTACCGGTAATTGTATACAATCGCCAGAGGAGCTTGGTGAAAGTAAGAAATTCAAATTTCAACGATCGACACGCAAGCGCAGTGCGGAGTTAGTTAGAAAAACTTCATTGTTGGGTGGGTAAGGCTGTCAGGGATGTGTTTGCAAAACTAAATGTAAAACAGACAAGTTTAAATGTAAAAAAAATGGAATGCTGTGGAATTCCAAGTGCTATGAGAGTATGTCGTAAACAGATAGTACACAAATGTCATACAAAATTTTCCTATTTTATTAATTCAGGAAAAAAATCTGTTGTTTTTAATCAATAAATTATTAACATAAATTGATTTTCGGGACCTTTCTTTTTGGTTCCATCTTATTATTCTACAACATTCAGATTAAAAAGTAACCAGCGGTAAAAGTAAGAGAATGAAATGAAAAAAAGAAAGAAATAAAACAATTAATTCAAATGTATGTATCATTGTTGTGTGATTTTATTTGTGGTGATGCACAAGGCGTCTTCACAATTTTTGTACAGAGCAGTAGTACAGAGCAGAAAAGTATCATACTCGGCACTGCGCTTGCGTGTCGATCGTTGAAATTTGAATTTCTTACTTTCACCAAGCTCCTCTGGCGATTGTATACAATTACCGGTTAAAGTAGGAAATAGAGTGTTTTTTAAGATTATTTCTTACTTTTACCAAAGACTCCGGTAAATGTATACAATTACCGGTATACATTACCGGTAATTGTATACAATAACCGGATTATGTACTTTTACCGTAACATATATAATATGTCCTATTAATAAAGTGTAAATAAATAAATAGGATCAAATGAGATCGAATCCCACTGACTCAAACATTGATTCGCAACGCTTTGCAACATTTCTTATTCAAAATTCGAAACTTTCAGCAAAGATTTAGCAAAGCGATTTTCAATTACTATGATCAACACAAATATGATGACAAAAAACACTTGTTCACCTCACCAGACTAGGGGCTTGACCGCTCGACTGTCGAATCAAGAACCAATTAAGTGGCAGAGAATGCCTCAGGCATTAACTTTGCCCCGGATTACAAAACAATTGTAATTAAAAATTAATATTGATCTTTATTTTTTTTTTGTTGTACATACTTCTAACACCCGTATTTATGAACAGCGAATTTTGTCAGAGCGCTGTCTCAAGCAAGGTATTGGCCAATAATATTAAAGGAAATCATGCTTCAGACCATGCTCAAACGGCGTTTTCTGTTCATAAATACGGCTGTAGGTGTTTTTTTTTAAAATTTATTGTTATTAAAATTTCTTGATGATTGTTTTGTAAAAAAAATAAAGTGTAAAAAAAAAAAAACCAATAAGGGCAATATACTTACGCCTGAGGAGGTCTCATGGTACGGGCGGCTATTGCTTGACTAGCAGCAGTGGGAGGCATGTAAGGGTCTTGCTCGTCAACTTGCAGATACTCTCGTCTGAAAACAAAATCATCATATCATAGAGATTATCACAACATAGATAGATTGTTGTTGATGTATCCAGCTCTGTTACAACTTGATAGTCTCTATACAACTTTAGTTGAAATGTTGGATAGAAAACTCATATGACCTCTCATCCTTTTATGATCGTGGTAAGATACTCGCTTGCCATGCGGATGGTCCTGGGAACCCCACAGCTCGTGTTGACCAAGCACCTATATGGGAATAATTTTGTCAATTCTCGCCCATCAGAGGGTAAGCAAACTACGAGAGCTGTAACACAGACCACAAGTCTGTGAAACCAGACCACAAGTCTGTGAAACTAGACCACAAGTCTGTGAAACCAGACCACAAGTCTGTGAAACCAGACCACAAGTCTGTGAAACCAGACCACAAGTCTGTGAAACCAGACCACAAGTCAGTGAAATCAGACCACAATTCAGTGAAACACTCATATTATTACAAGTGAAGGAATTTCTTGACTTTCTTGACATGTAAATACATAGTTAAACATAGAATAAAAATCTGGTGTAAACATCACACGACTTTCCTTATCCCCCCACAAAGAAGTCGAAATCCGCCACTGGTGACTCAACAGTAACAGATAGTTAAAAATCAGTGCCCAATTCGTAATTAGCACCTCAAAATCATTGGATTTGATATGTCGCAACCCCATCTAGGGTGAATAATAAAAAAGTTAGTCCAAGCGGGTCCCCCCAAAATACCGGTAAATTGAGGCCGGGTTCCAAAAAGTTCAAGATATCAAAAAAATGATCAGAGTAAACCCCTATTATTTTTTTAATCCGAGAAAATGTTGTTCTCTAACTTTTTTTGTATCTTTAACCAATTCAAAGAAACAGCGGCTGCGGCCAATATTTGCGGCCCTGCGGCCGCATCTTGCGGCCGATTTCAACCAAAAGTTTCGTGGTTCGTCTGGTGTATAAAATTAATTCGCATACTAAAGTTCAAGTCTCTAGCTCTTACCGTTCTCGAGATATCCTGTTTACACACACACACACACACACACACACACACACACACACACAACACACAGACAGACAGACGCACGGACCAATGGCTGAAAACAATTTTTTTGGTATCCTGAAGCTATGATTCGTCCAGAAATGTGAAAAACTGGGTAGGTCAAATTTTCGACGAATACAATACTTTCCTTATTATAGGATAAGGAAAGTAAAAAAGCTTTGGGCAGGATGAGCTCTTACTTTTTCCTGATGTAGATCCATGTGTGCGAGTCCAGCCAGACCAGAACGGTGAAGAAGAATCCTGCGACAGCCATAGCAAGCAACATGAGGGCGAGGCCAAACCTGAAAATGGAACATCGACATTCAATGGGTTAAAAAAATACTAGTAATTTTTTCGGGTGCACCGACTCACCCATTCACGAGCAGAGCCCATTATACATTAAAACACGATGCAAAAAATATTAAAATGTTAATTTTAAATTAAAAATTAAAGAAAATGATGAAAAATATCTAAGTTCACAATTACTAACAGCTAGGTAAAAAAAACTAGTTGTTCTGATTTTTCATCAGACGGTTGAGAGGAGAAAAAAAAAAAAAAAAAAAAAAAATAGTTGGTAGCACACTGTTTAACATAAAAAGTTTTAGAACCTCTCAGTCGACGACGGCAATCAAGTTGAACCAACTCAAGAAGCTTGGTGCAATCCACACTACTACACTTGCTATTGGTTCGCCGGTTGTTTGGCGATCCGCAAACCATAGATCTTTCAACTGAGTCAGCTGAAAAGCTCAACCATTGAAAGTAAAACGGACCGCAGCGCGCAGCAATATCCAAGTCAGTCTGTTCTGTAGAGCCCCGAGAAGATATCACATATTATGTGTTAATCACAATCGTGATATCACAATTAATCAAACTCGTTTTTCTAAATTTTTGCTTGAATTGGGACTTGAACCACCGATCTCCAGATTACAAATCCACCGTCTTTTTTTTTTATCAAACTTCAACAGTTTCAATCGATCTACTAGAGCCTCGATAAACGGACGTATGTTCATAGAGAAGTAATTTGACCTGTAAATCGTTCTCTTGTATACAGGTTCAACTGTGTGTATATATTTCCGAGGCTTTACTCTCAGTGCCGTATCACAACAGTTTCAATCGATCTACTAGAGTCCCGATAAACGGACATATGTTCATAGAGAGGAAATTTGACCTGCGAATCGTTCTCTTGTATACAGATTGAACTGTGTAAATATATTTCGCAGGCTATACTCACAGTGCCGTATCTATACACAGGTTCAACTGTGCATAAATATATTTCCGAGGCTATACTCACAGTGCCGTATCACAAGTGGAGGTCAGAGCGTGGATGTACTCCCGGTTGATGGGTCGACAGTCGAGTATGGCGGGGAGGCCCGACATGAGGTTGGAGGCTAGCTTCACTTCGGTGGTGAGAATGTCCAGGCTGGGGTGCAACTGCTCGTGCTTGTATTCCTGCTTGGCGAGGCGGGCGAGAACTCCGAGGTTGTAGGTGATGGCTTCCACAGCGTGGGTGCCCTGGAATACAATACAATACAATACAATACAATGGTAGCTAACACCAGGGTTGTAGGTGATGGCTTCCACAGCGTGGGTGCCCTGGAATACAATACAATACAGTTCAATACAATACAATACAATGGTAGCTAACACCGGGGTTGTAGGTGATGGCTTCCACAGCGTGGGTGCCCTGGAATACAATACAATACAATACAATGGTAGCTAACACCAGGGTTGTAGGTGATGGCCTCCACAGCGTGGGTGCCCTGGAATACAATACAATACAATGGTAGCTAACACTAGGGTTGTGGGTAATGGCTTCCACAGCGTGTGTGCCCTGGAATACAATACAATACAATACAATACAATCGTAGCTAACACCAGGGTTGTAGGTGATGGCTTCCACAGCGTGAGTGCCCTGGAATACAATACAATACAATGGTAGCTAACTCCGAGGTTGTAGGTGATGGCTTCCACAGCGTGGGTGCCCTGGAATACAATACAATACAATGGTAGCTAACACCAGGGTTGTAGGTGATGGCTTCCACAGCCTGGGTGCCCTGGAATACAATACAATACGATACAATACAATACAATACAATGGTAGCTAACACCGAGGTTGTAGGTGATGGCTTCCACAGCGTGTGTGCCCTGGAATACAATACAATACAATACAATGGTAGCTAACACCAGGGTTGTAGGTGATGGCTTCCACAGCGTGGGTGCCCTGGAATACAATACAATACAATGGTAGCTAACACTAGGGTTGTGGGTAATGGCTTCCACAGCGTGTGTGCCCTGGAATACAATACAATACAATACAATACAATCGTAGCTAACACCGGGGTTGAGGGGTTCTCGTTTAAAACTTGAACGTCTGGATCAGTTCATTCTGTGGTTATAATACTGATCTGATCACCAAGTAATACTGATAATCAAGTGTACGTTAAGTCTTAAGCCTTGTTTCGCCTTACCTATACTGCCCGACTAAGACTAATGAGTCCCAATATTCCAGCAGTAAGCCCAAGACGTATTACTATGTGGTCAAAGCCCCAAATGGGAGGATAACTTGTAATGTCCCGGCTGGGTTTCGAACCAGCGATCTCTGGATTACGAGGTTGACGCGACGCCTTGACCACTGAGCTACCAGGACAGATAAGACTTTCTATTCAATGTAAATCAGTTTTAGTTAGCTATTTGTGGTTGTTAGAACTCCTTTTTAAAATGTAGCCTTTTTTTCATTCCGAAAAAAAAAACAATTATTAGCCTCCTTGTAAAGACAGAGGTAGAAGTGCTGAGTCATTCCTCCAGTGTCTGGCTAACAACGTTCACGATGACGCCACCCTATGATGAGAATTCCTTTTTAAATGGTAGCCTTTTTTTCATTCCGAATAAATAGGCGACACCTGTGCCTGATACTTACACGTTTGACCACCACATGGAAGGGATTGGTGCGGGAGGTTTCACAGCTGATGTAGTAGGCGAGGATGTCCATTTGTAATCTGACGGGGGGAGGGGACTGTCGCTCCAGGAACTTGTCGGGGGACATGCACACGTCTCCTGTGGCCTGTATGAGAGAGGGACAAGAAAATATAAAGTAGTATTTGAAGACTTTTTTTAAACGATAATGATTATAATCTGCCATTATTTGTCTGGCTGGGGGACTTTAAATAGGGAGTAGACCAGCAGTCTGGCTGGGGGACTATAAACAGGGAGTAGACCAGCAGTCTGGCTGGGGGACTATAAACAGGGAGTAGACCAGCAGTCTGGCTGGGGGACTATAAACAGGGAGTAGACTAGCATTGGCTTGGTTCTGGGGGCCATTGTCAATAATTAGCCTCCTTGTACAGACAGTGGTAGAATTGCTTAGTCATAACTCCACTGTCTGGCTACCATCGTTCACGATGACGCCACCCTACTTATCATATTTGTGTTAATCACTTTCGTGATATCACCTACTGAAACTCGCTTTACTAAATGTACGCTGAATCCGGGACTTGAACTACCGACCTCCAGGTTACAAGTCCGCTACCTTATCGATCAAGCTACTGAGGTCGGTCTTATAAGAAATCCTATTAGTATGTAATGTAATATTTTATAATAAAAGAATCCTATTTTTATATAAAATGTTACATTACATACTTACACACCATAATCTGCGAGCTAGCCACGTCAATCATGATCTAGCATGGTTCAGTTGGTTCACAGATCTGCTTTTTATTTAATCTACCCTATCAAGAACAGTTCTTTTATTTCCAAGAACATCTAATTTTAGATATTGGAAGTATTATCTAATCCAAGCACAAGAAGTCGGTTGGAACCATGCGGATACTTACAACAGCAATGACTAGATAGAGGGAACTCAGCAGCCAGCAAATGATGATGGCGAACAGTCCAAACACAGAAAATCTGAAACCACATGAGAATTTTGTTTAGAAGATCGAAAGTCTTTTTTTTACATTCTTTACCGTCGTAGTCTACTGCCATCAAGGCGTGGTTAACGTGGTAAAAATAAATAGCACACCAGAATTCATCTCAGCTAATTGTTCAGCACAATCATTAGTGCATGGCACAAAGAAGACGCTGGACTAGATCGTATTTTACAAGGAAATTCTTTTTCAGTAAAGAACCTACGTAGTGTCCTGTCAATAATAGTTCTTCTGCATATAAGAAGGGCACGACTCCTGGAAAGTTAGCTTTACCTTATAGGAGATGTACTGAAAGAAATATTTTCTTGTACAATTTTTTTTTATTGACATCCAGGAAGTTCAGAATGAAAAATCTCAGCTAAATTATATTAACTCACGTTATAAGACAGCACCTCGAGTGTCGGTAAACTCCGAATATCAACATGATACAGAACACTAGAAGAGTAATGTAGAGTGCCATGGTAGCGGGGTATCTGAAATCACACAGCAGTTAAAGATTATTATTAAATTAAGTTAAAGATTATTATTAAACTAAAAATTGTAACATAATCCTAATAACACAAATAACTAGCTCTTTATGGCCATGGCTGAGTCAGTTAGCAAACTAGGCATTAAACGCATGGCGACCTGGGTTCGATCCCCAGCGCCGCAGGATTTTTTCGGCTCTATACAACAAATATCGTTTGCCTAAAAATATTGCTGTAGATCATATGCTATTGCTTGTAACAAACCGATACTGTCGTGTGAATCGACCTTTAGTCAGGCTTTTCTTATTATAATAACAATTCCATGTCTGTGGGATAGACCTATATTCCGATGGTTGAAGGATTTAAATGGCGTGCAAATAAAATCTCTAGGCTCCTGTCATATCCAATGATTCTACATATTTTTGTTTAATAAATCCTGTAAGTTCTTGAAGTTTATCTGATGGATTCACTCAGATAGAGAAAGTTGAAGAGGTAGATAAAGTTGTTGTTGTTGTAGCCAGCTTGGCTACAGCTGGAGGGGTGAGTGATGGTTTCCAGCCAACTTTATTTCAAAGTTGGCTCGTCCTGAACCACATATTTCTATGTGCGATCAACCATCATGAGGGGACTTTTCTTTATAAGCCATTAAACCCATAGGAAACTGCAAGCTAGCCTGGCTTGTAAGGGTTGGCTAGTTTATAGTCCTCTAGCGAGACACTAGTCTTCTCTCTGTTTAACGTCCCCCAGCCAGACTAAGGTAGATAAAGTTTACCTGATGGATTCACTCAGATAGAGAAAATTAAAGAGGTAAAGATAAAGTTTACCTGATGGATTCAATCAGATAGAGAAAGTTGAAGAGGTAGAGATAAAGTTTACCTCATGGATTCACTCAGATAGAGAAAGTTGAAGAGAGAGGTAAAGTTTACCTGATGGATTCACTCAGGTAGAGAAAGTTGAAGAGAGAGGTAAAGTTGAGCATGTGCAGTGGGTTCTGGATTTCCTGGCAAGCCTTCACCGCGCTGGTCGTGTTTCCCTGCATGTTGGCTAGGGAGGAGAGCAGAGCCTTGCGCACCGTTTGATTCCTCACCGGTTCCTCGAACACATCGCTGAGTTCGGTCATCAGCTGTTTCACCTTGATCTGGAGCGTTGTCTCGATGGTCAACGTCTGCAAGAAACAATGGATTCATGTTGTATTTTCCAAGATTCACAATTTCAAGTATTTGCAGGTATTATTTAAAATAAGGCATAAAAAACAGAGAGGAAAGTAGTCAAGAATCAAAGAAAAAAACCAATAGATTGAGCAAAAGAATCAGATGAAAATAGTGAGAAATCAGATGCTTCAGAAATTGTGACACTCTTCTGAGAAAATTATAAGCAAGAGATAAACCTAACACATCAATTTATTTTAAACTAAGCCTTACTATGGATGGATTTGGTAACAGACTGATTAATTCGTGAACATGATGGGCAATTTGAAGTCATTATTTTGATTGTGGATGGTCTTTTCTATCAATTTCATAGCAATCATGCAATTGGGCTCTAGAGTGGTACTTGCTAACTTTAGTCATTAGAAAATTTAGAGATGTCAAATTCGGTACAAAGTTTTCCTAAACTATGTACTTTTGAAACTCACCTGATTCCTAGCTCCTACTATATTCTCGTCTATAGCTCGCAGGGATGCTATGTAGTTCTGAAACTCACCTGATTCCTAGCTCCCACTATACTCTCGTCTATAGCTCGCAGGGAGGCTATGTAGTTCTGAAACTCACCTGATTCCTAGCTCCCACTATACTCTCGTCTATAGCTCGCAGGGAGGCTATGTAGTTCTGAAACTCACCTGATTCCTAGCTCCCACTATACTCTCGTCTATAGCTCGCAGGGAAGCTATGGCAGAGTCCAGTCCGTTGTGTACGTCATCATTCCCATACAGCGCGATGCCTGAGAAAAAGAAATGCATGTTTTGTAAAGAAAATGGAATTCAAATTAACACTGTGTCCAGTATCACATAAGTAAAGGTACGTTCAGTAGCACTTGGCAACGTGTGTTTCACAAATTAAAAACAAGAAGTGAGATCTTTAGTGATATCACAGTGTGAGAGCTTGATATTGAATATGAACATCGATCAACAGTGGAATGTTTAATAGCAACATCATCGAAATAAATGTGTCTCATGGATTGAGCAGTAAAAGCATTATTTACAACCAAATGCCAGACTCATAGAGATGTGCAGTGATTAGGGCAGCTAACAAAAAATATCAAACTCGTTTCAGTGAGAAAAAAAAGGCAGCCATCATAGGGTTCTCTCGCTCATCGCAGAGATAAGTGAAATAGTTGTTAAGAAAAGGGGACCCAAAAGCTAAAGGTTCCTCAGGTCTCAAGGTACCGTCCTAGTTCCAATGACATCGGAGGTGGTGTCTGCCCAAGTCTTCTATTTCTGTCTACATAAACTGAGGTAAATAGACCATGTATTGGTGGTGGTATAAATAAGAGTCTATAAATACATTCACCCAGCGTGGCCGCACACAGGTAAATAGTCTCTCCCGATAGCTCAGTGGTAAGGGCGGCACTCTGTGAATCCAGAGATTCCAGAGGTCGTGGGTTCGAAACCCAACAGGGACATGACAAGTTATCCTCCTATTTGGATTTTTACCACATAATAATATGTCTTTGGCTTACTGCTGGGACTGCTGGAATAATGGGACTTAATAGTCTTAATCGGGCAGTATAATTCCGATACGCCCTGTTCCATGGGATGTGATTTTATTATTATTATTATAAATAAGAGTCTATAAACACACTCACCCAGCGTGGCCGCACACAGGACTATAAATACACTCACCCAGCGTGGCCGCACACAGGACTGCGAACAGGAAGAGAGACCACTTGAGTACGGTGATGGAATGTTTGGCGCGCGGCTTGCGGTCACAGCAGCGGGTGAGCAGGTAGATGAGAAGGATGAAGAGCGTGAAGATGAGCCAGAGGGCGGGGATCGAACCCAGGATACCCAGCGACTGAAACAGCAAGGGTCAGTGTGTCATGTTGATTTTTTTTTTTAATTTACGGTTCCCATGGGTACCCAATATACAAAATAATGAAGTACAAAAATTTAACATTAAAATTATTTTAAAAAATGAAGTAATATTTTTTAAAAAATAATAAGATTTGCAGCGATTAGCTGGATCCTTCAGGCATGGTTTGGAGGGGTGGGTTTAAGTAATTGTGATGTCAGTATTAAGATTAAAACAAATATCCACCAGATAAATTTTAGATTTGGTTGATGATTTTTACGACTTATCCGTACAACCAGAGATAATAGGTAATAATTTATTTATCTAAAACAATAAACGGGCTTAATTGCCCTGTTCTAACTATTTTACAATGTATTTCCCTAACTAAACCTAGTGAAAAAATAACGCTCCTTAGTGGAAGGTAACCACCAGGTGAAGTTAATGCTCAAAGCATTTTCTACCATCTAACCCTCAGAGTCTTTTTATTATGTGGTCACAAACTCATAAGGAAAAATTTATGCACTTGGTGGGATTCGAACCAACGGATCCCTACGCTACCTGGATTGCCAGACTAGCGCGTTAATCACTTGACTACCAGTGCTGTTTATTTAGAGATATCTGCAATGGTTCATTTATGGTTATAAGGAAATAGTTTCAAAGATTAAAAAGTTTTTTTAAAGGTTATCATATTTAATTTATGCACTATTTATCTAAAACAATAAACGGGCTTAATTGCCCTGTTCTAACTATTTTACAATGTATTTCCCTAACTAAACCTAGTGAAAAAATAACGCTCCTTAGTGGAAGGTAACCACCAGGTGAAGTTAATGCTCAAAGCATTTTCTACCATCTAACCCTCAGAGTCTTTTTATTATGTGGTCACAAACTCATAAGGAAAAATTGGTGGGATTCGAACCAACGCTACCTGGATTGCCAGACTAGCGCGTTAACCACTTGACTACCAGTGCTGTTTATTTAGAGATATCTGCAATGGTTCATTTATGGTTATAATAGTTTCAAAGATTAAAAAGTTTTTTTAAAGGTTATCATATTTGTGTTAATCATTTTCGTGATATCACAACTACTCAAACTCGCTTTACTAAATCTACGCTGAAACCTGGACTTGAACCACTGACCTCCAGGTTACAAGTCCGCTACCGTATCGATCAAGCTACTGAGGTCGGTTTGTAAGGAAATAGTACGTATGATGTTACTCTTCTCACTGTGGAAACACACAAGGCCTTCTGGACGGATAATGAATCCAGGACCACAGGCATCTTTATTTCTAGCAGTTCCCTTCTACTGGTGTGTAAGTGACAATCAGTCTATTGATGAGACTCAGGTCTCAATCAATATTTCAGTCAGTCTCGCGAGACTCAGCTAATGGCAGGATTTATTGCTCTTTCGTTAGAGAATAGCGAGCACTAAATTGACACTCAATTGAGACAATGAACCTGTACGTGGGTAACGCTAGGAGCAAAAGCTATGACAGTGAGGGGTCCTACGTTCTTTTGAGTGGCATAAAAAGTATATGCGTAACAAACTGTTACATTTTTTTAAATTTAATTAAAGGCCATATAGAAAATTGTGTTTCAGCTGTTTTCCCAATACGAGTAGCATGATTCCATTTTTTATCTGAATATAATGTATGAGTTATTGGATGATAATAATTAATGTATTGAATATTGGAAAAAGTTATCATTTTTGTGTTAATCACTTTTGTGATATATCACAACTACTCAAACTCGCTTTACGAAAGTCTACGCTGAAACCGGGACTAGAACAACCGACCTCCAGGTTACAAGTCCGCCGCCTTATCGATCAAGCTACTGAGGTCGGTTTATTGAACAGAATTTTCTGTGTGAAAAATCTGCTCCGACCGGGGATCGAACTCAGGATCTCTGGACTACGGGCAGTAGTCACAAATCAAAACACTATCCCATAAAATAATTATTGTGCCGTCACCAATTAGGTCTCACTTTTTTTCATCCAATGATTTTTCATTTTCAAGAGACACAGAGCACCTTCGTTGTATAAGCTCCGATGTAAAACAACAACAATAAATTTGACAGTAAAATAATCGAACCCAAGATGTACCGCGTCCAAAGCAAATATGATACGCACGAGCAGTGTGGTGACTAGCAAGTCATGTAGCCCACAAGTGACCGAGTTATTGCATAGAAAATAATTGGTTCCATATGAAACATTAAAATAGTGTAAAATTATACAGGGTGGCGCATAAGTAATGACAACATTTGAAAATCCTATAACTTTTTTTCTAAATAGTTTTTTCTTGTAATTTTTTTCATAACCTTGAAATAAACTATATGCAAGGTCATTATGCAAAAGTACACAACCTTACAACGAACCAAAATTGTACAATTTTATTTTGAAAATGGACGTTCAATTACACAAACTCAGTTAGCGTACAAGCGATATTTCCAAGTTCGAAAGGCCCCGATTTACAGAACAATTATGAAAATAATTGAACGTTTTCAAGAACAAGGTGCAGTCAGAGACCTTCCGAGACCAGGAAGACAACGTTCAGTCGTCACTGAAGCAAATCGACAGCGTGTTTCTGACAATATTGAAAGCAGCCCAGGCACTTCAACACGACGGCGCTCAACCCAATTGGGAATGTCCCAGCTATTGAAAATCACCCACAGATATGGTTTCAGCAAGATGGAGCCACACCACACACAGCAGGCACAACAATGGCACTTCTACGGGAATTTTTTGAAAATCGCATAATCTCCCGAAATAGCGACTTCCCATGGCCCCCATGCTCACCTGAATTATCGGCCCCAGACTTCTTCCTGTGGCCATATCTGAAGGAAAGGGTGTACGTGAACAAACCTCGGACCATTCAACAACTAAAGAACAACATTACACAAGTAATTCAAGCGTTAGGAGCAAACGTTCTCCGATCAGTAATGGAAAATGCCCTGGAAAGAGCCCGCAAACGTTCTCCGATCAGTAATGGAAAATGCCCTGGAAAGAGCCCGACTTTGCGAAGCTGGAAATGGCCAACACTTACGTGACGTAATATTACATGTGTAGTATGGAACAAATTCGCCAAGCCTCTAGAATCGACCAATAAACCTTTTTTTTCGATTGAACAAAAAATAAAAAAAAATATCACAAAAAAACTTGTTGTCATTACTTATGCGCCACCCTGTAGTTCATTATGAGTGGAAAAGTTATTTAAAAACAGTTGTCAGAACAAAACGTTACAATAGAGTATATATTATATAATATGTAGTACTCTTTGGTGGATGATAAACACCAGGCGAGGTTGATGCTTAAAGCATTTTCTACCGCCCAACTTTCAGAGTCTTATTATTATGTGGTCATATCCTCAACTATTTGAGGATATGAATATGTATGTAGAGTGTAGACTGATAACATAGAATTGATATGGGAACTGATATTTCCAACTCTACATATAAATGAAATGAACAAAGGCAAGGGAAAAGATGCTGCTGATAGAAACCGAACCAGCAACCTCGGGGTAGAGAGACAAGTCCATTGCCTCTTGAGGAACGGGCAAGATAGCTTAAAATAGGATAGCTATAATAAACCATTATGTATTTGTCAAATATATGTCGTTGAACTGCTGGGATAGCTAACAAGAGAAGAGATTTAATTAAAACTCATTTCTTGTCAAATATGTATCTCTGTTGGAAGAGCAATCAAAAAGGGACAGGATAGTCCTACGCCGCACTGGCAATATAAACAAAGTATTTGTAATTTGTTAAAATAAACAACTGAAAATATAATTTGTACAATTAGGTCGCGGTGGGCGGCTGTATTGACAAAGTGCTCTGTCATGCATTGTGCCAGAGCGGACCCAGTCACTATACTCCCGGCCGCGAGATATAAACAATCAGTTCATGCTATGTCCGCGTATACTTGTCAATTAGACCCTCCTCTGCTTATGGAGCGTGCAGCGTTATAACAATGGACTGGACATTAGGGACATCATTATGAGTTGAGCCATGCGATTATGAGCTATGAATTGACCCAAGGGCAATCTATTTTGCTAGCGGTTTAGTAAGATCAACGATGGGATACTAACATTACTAAACTGCTATTAATATTACTAAAGTCAAAAGCTTTGCACCATAGCTCGTTCTTCCAGTTATGTCTTTGTATTTCCTTGTGACTTAAATATAACTGATACATGATTTTTTTTTTTAGTGTTTTCTAGGGAAAACAGCATACAGAAACAGGATTAAAGTTCAGCTAAGCCTGACACGCCCTGAAGTCGGATTTTCAACCAATCACAGCGCACTATAGCCTGAGTTAAAGGATAATGTCCACTTAGATTTAATCTAATCCTGTTTTATAATTTGGTCTAAAGAGACCTATCTGGGTTTGATAGTTATTTTCTTGATTAATTTTACAATTTGTTAGATTTAATCTAATCCTGTTTTATAATTTGGTCTAAAGAGCCCTATCTGTGTTTGATAGTTATTTTCTTGATGAATTTTACAATTTGTTGGCCGAGTATGATAGTGAATTTTACAATTTGGTGGCCGAGTATGATAGCGTGAATCATAACTCACCTCAATATAAACCTCACTGCGGGGATCGAACGTGGAATTGACGAGCTGTAGGGACACGTTCACGTGGGGGAACCGATGGAAGATGGTGGTGAGCACGGGGGGCGGTACTGGTAGTTGTTCCTCAACATAATGCTCGTCATGGTGGGTGCCTTTGACTTCTAGTCCGGAGGTCGGGGGTTTGATTCCGCTTCACGCGTGAGGTGCTGAGGAATCGGAAGAATTTTTTTTAGGTAATTCGAGCAATTCATCATCTGGCCGCTTGGTCGAACTATTTATTTCCTGTGCGTACTTTGGGCTTTGGGGCGCACTAGTTCTGAATAATGGACGCAGCAAATATTATTATTATAAGATTTATTTCTACATTTCTTAAATCGTCTCTTTTAGTGATGAAAATCCCTGTAAGTACTGTTGTACTTTTAGGAACTAAAAGAAATTTCTTTTACAATAGACCCCCAGAAATAATGTGGGTACTTGTTAAAAATGAATTATTAGCCTACTTAACTCAAGTGTTATAGAAATTTCCTCGTGTCAGTTTACCATCGTTTACGATGACACCACCCCCTGATGATATTGTTTTGTATACTATGATAGCTTTTTCTAAATTTAATTCACAATTCAGAGGATATTTGCACATAATCTGCGCAATTATCATATTGATTTTTTTTTAAAATAAATAACTATTTTTTTAGGTATCCTTATTGTACAATTTGCCACTACCTGATTGGATGAGAATGGATGAGAAGAACACACTTTATGTTTACGTCTAACCACAACAGTCATTACTTCCACAAGAGTCATCATTACTTCAATTGACAATCTGACGTCACTCACCGAGAACTCTTGCACTAACACCTGTATCTGCCACCAGTCCCATCGTATACAGAGCGTAACATATTGGCTTGGCTACCTACTCAGGTTAGGTACTGGCTTCTTGTCTTCTCTGTTACACTTTCATCTGCAATCAATAAGAGAAAAATCAAGTTATCAATTACTTAGCTATACAAGGTGTTCCATTATACAACTAGTTAAAAACTTAAGTGGCGTTAGGTGGCAGAGAATGCCTAAGGCATTAACTTCGCCCCGGATTACAAGACAACTGTAAATTAAAATTAAAATATTTTTTTCTATGTTTTATTTTGTAGATATAATTTTTTATCTCTGTTAATAATTTATTGTTTTGTATATAAAAAAAAAATTAAGTATAAAAAAAACTTGAGTAAATTGTACGTATTGTTAGCTTAAATGATCTGTTTTGACCACAACACAAACTGGTGAAGTTATCATATTTGTATTAATCACAAACAAGATAATCCGCTTTCTTGCTCATGTACAATTAATATACTGCACAATACGCGCATCTTGACCCGGCCAATAATATTGGCCAAACTTGGGACTCGAACCAACGACCACTGCCTTATGGATCGAGCTACGTTAACTGTTATAGCATGAAAAACATGAGTGGAATAAGCTCAGGGATAGTCCTTCTGTCTTTCCGGGCAAATTTGAAACTGGACAAACTTCAACATCGATTATAATCAGTACACTTCTTGCCTTCGTTCCAGAAATCACTCTCACTCTCATAATCACCAAAGCTCACTTTCAACCGAACAGAAAACGCCGTTTGAGCAATGCCTCAAGCATGATTTCCTTTAATATTATTGGCCAATACCTTGTGCTCAGACAGATTTCTCTGTTCATAAATACGGCTGTTAGAGAGTGGAAAACGTTTCTGGAATGGGCTACTGGAGTCTGTTCACATTTGTGAGCTATGCCAGAAGATGCACAAATCGCAAGTCCATAATTAATAACTAACATTATGTATCAATTCAAATAAATAAATTAGCTACTGGCTACTGGACGTGATCTTGACATTCCTCCACGGCGTGGTGAACCCCCCCGAGCCACACAACAACAACTATACAGGGTGTTTCATTAGCTACATAAATACATATAATATAACATATACATGAATATATATACAGTATGTTTCAGAAAAGGTGGCCACCCCCTCGTAACTTTTGAACGCGACGGAATTTTTCAATTCTGTAAAGTCCTAAGTATAGGAAGTGCCCTATGGCCCATCCTGTGGTCATATTTATTTTTGGCCCCGGTTGGCCCTTCCAACTTTTAGGCCATATTTTTTCATTTTTCTCGAGAATTTTAAATGGAATGCTATATTTTTTATTCCTGTTAATTAAAGTCCAAGTTAGACTGAGTATAATGAGCTTTTAAAATTTTCGAAAACCTTATCAGGGGCGGAGCTAGTAGGGTGCAAGTTTCAAAACTGTTACACGGTGTATTTCAGCGTTAGTTAGATTTTTTAGTACTTTTTTTATTTTCCTAGGTTCAAAATATTGTTTTACACCATATGAAATCAAAGAAATATTCTTGTTTACTTCTAATCAGAGTGATAGTAAGGTTTTTGTAAAAGTACTTTTTTTCTCACGTCAATTTTTCCGCAAATTGATGGTGTTCTCGAAATTGGCATTTTTAGAGGTGAAAGTCTGCAATGACATATGTTTTTTATGCTTGAAATCGAAAGAAAACTTAACGGAGAAGCGATTAAGGTCATAAAAAAAGCCATTTAACCTGCTAGTTTTTTCACGACAGTGTCCGGTAAAGTGGGTGAATTTCGTATTGGATTTTTTTTGTTGAGGAAACACAATTGGCATAGAAAATAAATAATACCTAATAAGGGAATAATACTTCAATAAACATAACTAAATGCGATATAAATGAAGATTATTTCTTCTAAATCAGTGCCGGATATTTTTTTTTTCTCTCTCTTTTTTTCACTTCTCAAAGTTCAAGTTGTATCAAAAATAATTATCGGATAATGCTGCTTCTAAAGTCGGCCTAGGGGTCCCCTCTTGAGACAATTTTAGTTGGTAAGTTGGTAAAATCTGTAGAAAACACGTTGTCAATCATTCGCGAGTCAGGTGCTTTGAATGCAACGATTCTTGTAGGATCACCGAAGTTAAGCAACGTCCAGCGAGGAGAAGACTTCGTGATGATGGCATTCCGGCCTAACCCAGGCTGGGTGAGATAAATGTGTTTAGCAGGTTGGTGAGTTTCTTGCGAATGGAGGGTAACACCCCCGTTATGATATGACCATGCAGTTGAAACGCGATATTAAACCCAAATTAAAAAAAAAAATCATACTGGTGTTGCTAGTAATGAATACCAGGTCTCTAAATAAAAATCTAATTATGTCGAAATTTAAGAGAAAAAATACCAGGTCAAGTACCAAGCTCTTGAGGGTGAAAATTAAACCAATTCAATTATTTTAAAGAGGAGAAGAGAGAGAGAGAGAGAGAGAGATAAAAAAAATATCCGGCACTGATTTAGAAGAAATAATCTTCATTTATATTCTCATTTAGTTATGTTTATTGAAGTATTATTCCCTTATTAGGTATTATTTATTTTCTATGCCAATTGTGTTTCCTCAACAAAAAAAATCCAATACGAAATTCACCCACTTTACCGGACACTGTCGTGAAAAAACTAGCAGGTTAAATGGCTTTTTTTATGACCTTAATCGCTTCTCCGTTAAGTTTTCTTTCGATTTCAAGCATAAAAAAACATATGTCATTGCAGACTTTCACCTCTAAAAATGCCAATTTCGAGAACACCATCAATTTGCGGAAAAATTGACGTGAGAAAAAAAGTACTTTTACAAAAACCTTACTATCACCCTGATTAGAAGTAAACAAGAATATTTCTTTGATTTCATATGGTGTAAAACAATATTTTGAACCTAGGAAAATAAAAAAAGTACTAAAAAATCTAACTAACGCTGAAATACACCGTGTAACAGTTTTGAAACTTGCACCCTACTAGCTCCGCCCCTGATAAGGTTTTCGAAAATTTTAAAAGCTCATTATACTCAGTCTAACTTGGACTTTAATTAACAGGAATAAAAAATATAGCATTCCATTTAAAATTCTCGAGAAAAATGAAAAAATATGGCCTAAAAGTTGGAAGGGCCAACCGGGGCCAAAAATAAATATGACCACAGGATGGGCCATAGGGCACTTCCTATACTTAGGACTTTACAGAATTGAAAAATTCCGTCGCGTTCAAAAGTTACGAGGGGGTGGCCACCTTTTCTGAAACATACTGTATACATGGATTTATCAGAAGAAAGTAAGGGGGGTATCCAAAATTCAACAAAATTTCACCATACTCTATGTGCGCGAACACAAAGGAGTCCTAGCCCACGAACGGAGTTCCGAAAATCATCTATGTCTTGGTGTAGGCACTACAGTCTAGGGTCCAGGGTATAGGGTCTAGGCACAGGGTCCTCGTTGTGGCCACCAACTAAGTGTGCGAACACAATGGAGCCCCAGACCCTAGGGTAGCCCCGGTACCGTGGAGAATAATCCAACCATGTTATCAAAAAATGTAAGCGGCCTCAACGAGTCTATAACTAGGGTCTAGTACTCTAGTGTCCAGGTATAGAGTCTAGGCACAGGGTCCTAGTTGTACCTGCAAAATAATGTTGTAACTAGAACCCAGACCAGATATTTGTACATTTATTCCAGGTCCAATTAAAAAAATAGTTTTGCCCGAATGATTATTAGGCACAATTTCACCAGAGCCATTCACATACGGAAAAATCTTAATAATTTTCCGCCCCTACGGGATTCGAACCCGCAACCTCCGGGTCAGCAACCACTGCTCTTAACCACTGAGCCACGGAGTCGGCGCAAGTCCAAGTTAAGGAAAATTAGCGGAATCGTGTACTAGGTGGTGTATGCTGATTGCCGATTTGAAACGTTGAGTCACCCTGTACTCCTGGCTAGCACATGTTCCTCACAACAATAGCTCGAGCTCTGGGCATACAGCCAGGTTATGAAATGATGGAAATATAAGTATGACGAATACTAATATGATACGAGTCACATGTATCCAGCCAGTGGGGGAGAAAAGTGGAGCTGTCTGATGCTGCTGGATTGCAAAGAAAAAAGATAGTATTGATTTTTCATTTCTTATAAGAAAATATCAACAAAAAAAATCCTTCATTAAGGTTTCTTTTAATATGTGTGTACTGTACAGTGGGCACACATGAGATCATTAGAGTATCGGAAATCACGTTAATATCCGAAAAAGGTTCACAAGATTGAGGGCGCAATTAATAGACAAATTGAGAAATTAAGTCATGACTTAAGCATTCATTAGTTTCCCCATTTAAAACAACACGCAAAATCTAGACTTAAGAAAAACGTCTATTAATTCCGTCTGAGCCTTTTGGTTCACAAGATTGAGCCTTTTCCGACTTGAGAAGAAACGCTCTTCATAGACGACAAAATATGATTTTTTTTATGAACATTCACTGCTGTCAGTACCTTGAATTCCAACACGTTGGAATCTACAACACTGATTCCTGTTTGTACACACAGATGATCATAAATGTAAAAAAAAAATACCAAGAAAGCATTCCTGTTAACACTAGACCTATTCCTATTGTATATTAGTTGTATTACTATGTGTTACAATGCTGGATACGATACAAGATACAAGACCATGTGCTTACTTGCTTTGAAATGACAGCAGAAGACATACTGCATAAGGACTCATTGGTTCCTGAGCGCGGAACTATTTCCAGCAGGATGTTTTCTCACATTTCCCCTTGCAAAAATAATGGCAGCTCCAGGGGTGACGTCAACAGGAAGATCATGGATGGTGTTGAGCACGAGTGATTGTCCGATGGTCTATTCCCGTTAAGACTTAAAAACACTCGGCTGTTGTTGTAGCCAGCTTGGCTACAGCTGGAGGGGGGAATGATGGTCTCAAGCCAACTTTATTTCAAAGTTGGCTCGTCCTGAATCACATATTTCTACGTGTGATCAACCATCGTGAGCACATGGACTTTTTCTTTATAAGCCATTAAACCCTTAGGAAACTGCAAGCTAGCCTGGCTTGTAAGGGTTGGCTAGTCTGTTCTCTGTTTATAGTCCTCTAGCGAGACACTGGTCTCTCACTGTTTAACGTCCCCCAGCCAGACTGCACCCGACTGGATCGTTTGTAATGGCCATTCCACAAGGCAAGTTTTCAAAGCATTCTAGAATAGTTTATAATGCGGTTGCGCATACTAATTCTGATTTATTGATTCAGAATTCAGATCCATCGCTCTAAGGACTATCATAACTATTGAATAACAATAATGTTGTAAAGAGACGCCCCCTAGGTTCATCAGGGAAACTCCCCCTAGTCTAGAGAGAGTTTCCGAGTATTCGTGATGAATCACAAGCAAATCAATAACTTATTATACTATCCAATATTCAAAACCGACCTCAGTAGCTTGATTGATAAGGCGGTGGACTTGTAACCTGGAGGTCGGTGGTTCAAGTCCCAAGTTCAGCAAAGATTTAGTAAAGCGATTGTAAGTAGTTGAGATATCACGAAAGTGACTACTAACACAAATATAATAACTTTTTCCAATATTCAATACATTTATTATCCTCCAATAACTCATACGTTATATTCAGATAAAAAATGGAATCATGCTTCTCGTATTGGAAAAACAGCTGAATCACAATTCACAAATACGAGTATCAGACAACTCATGGGAGAATTGTTATACACTGAAATTATGTTTCAACTTACAGGATATTTTTTTTACCAACTATCAAAGAGTTATACATTTTTAATAATTACATTTATTGAAAAATGAAGATCACTAAATCTGAAATTATTTGTAGCAAATAGGTAATTGCAATTCTAGAGTATTTCTGTAGGAAACAGGTAATTGCAATTAAAGAGTATCTAAATAATCTAATTCAGATTTTTAAGAGTGTCTGGAGACAGTTAGAAGAATATAAATACCAAAAAATTGCAATATCCAGGCCAAAACTCTACAAACCCTGATAAAAACATAATCTTATAATAGTTATTTTGTAAGAAACTCTTGAATAAAACGTGAACGTGGTCGAATGAGAACTTCATGGATGTATAGAATTTGCGAGAATTGTACGGAAAATCCGACACCTCATTGAATCGGACCCTAGAAAGCCTGATAAACACAGCATCTTACATAATTCTTCTGAGAATACTCCTGAAGAAAATGCGGAGTCGGTCAAAAGAAACTTCATTTATGCGGTAGAATTTGCGAGAATTAGACGCAAAACCTCATTATATCAACAAAAAAGCATTGAATTATTAGAAAAAAAGCATTGAGTTATTAGAAAAACATTGAGTTATTAGAAAAAAGCATTGAATGAAATCGAACTAGCCAATTTGACTGTCAATTCCAGAAAGTGATATGGTACATTAGAGAAGAAGAAGAGAGAGAAAAGAGAGCTCTCTGGAGAACGGTAAGATTTAGGTACATGTGTTGCCCCAGTGAAATAGTATGACAGTATATGTTAATAATGCCATTAGACAACATATGGAGCAATAATCTGAAAATTTGCGTAGTTGCAAATTAATTTGTTCGTGCAAAGGGAATTAAAAAAAAAAAAATCAATTCAAATTCGAAAAAAGACAAACATAACGTGTTGATCATCATCGTAATCCAGGCCTCACTGATGGGAGATAAGAGAGGAAAATTGCAATCGTCCGGAAATGTCACCCATCCAAAGATAAAACGTTTTTAAAAATAGATTGTTTTCTAGCACTCACATCAAACAAGTCACGAGAATTTGTTTCTGACATAATATATGATTCTGTCATTTAGCGGAGAGAATTTCGGGTGACGGACAAAAAAACCTCAAGCCAGCTCTCATTCTGTCACTAAAAATCAGCAACACCCCGCGAACAGCAAGACCATTTGAACCTTTGTAATGCTGGCTACTGGCTATATTCCCTGTTCAACTCAGGCTGGGTTAATACTGATAGCTGTTTGAGATCGTCCAGTGAATGCAGTGTAAAATCAGCAATGACCGAAATAGACGTTCACATCAACATCATAAAATAGAATATTCTGCTTTAGAACCTCTATGATTTATGAACCAATTGCTAGGTCTTCTATTGTCTCTTGTTATGTCCAGCCTGAGTAGGGTAAGAAATTGATATTTTATGATGTGACTGGATATTAGTTGAAAACCTACTACATTTAAAACCTTGTTTCATTTTGACTTGGACAGATTTTATTTTAGGAATATTTCGAAATATCTTGTCGAAACTTTCATTTTGAATTTGACATATTTTATTTTAGGAATATCTCGAAATATCTTGTCAAAACTCATAACCAGGGCTGCGGAGTCGGAGCCGGAGCCGGAGCTAAGGAGCCGGAGCTTAACATTTTTTGGTCTGAAGGAGCCGGAGCTGGAGCCGGAGCCAATTATTTTAGTAAAGAGGAGCTGGAGCCGGAGTCGGAGCCAAATTTTCAAAAACTTGGCTCCGCATCCAGCTCTGACTTAAAAATGAATTACTAGTATTTCCTCTCTGAAAAAAGTTCCATGAGAATTTTGATGAAGCCCTAAATGTGCTATGCAAACCTATGAACAAAATTTTACTCGTTTAAGCACAAACTTATTCAATATTGACCAATTAGATATCAATTTTTTTTTTATTATTTCTCAAAAAATAATGAGTGGTTTTTTTATTTATTATTATTATTACCTATTAAAAATAAATAACACTACTCCACCACATCCACTATTCCAGCACCATCCTCAAATCTAATGTAAATAATGTTCTTATGTACAATAAATACAATACAAATCTAAAATGTACCTAAGAGTTATTAATTTGTGATTTAATGGTTCTAGATAAGGGGAAAAGTTATAGAACATAAATGTAAGTGTTTAAACACATTTTTCGATACAACCAAAGTATTCAGTTTATACTAATATATACATTTTGTATTCAAATAGGATGCACATTACTGGAGCCAGGAGCCGGAGCCGGAGCCAGTTTTTTTTCTCTTAGCTCCAGGAGCCGGAGCTGGAGTCGGAGCTAGAAAATAATACAAAGAGGAGCTGGAGCCGGAGCCGGAGCTCAAATTTTTTCCGCAGCTCCGCAGCCCTGCTCATAACACCAAATAGAATTAAGGATCCTCAGAATTTTTCAAAACATCTACCGAGGGTAACAGACAAAAGAGGAAAATTCAAAAACGATCACAAAATAAGAAAATTTGAGATATCTTATCGCCGATATCCTTCGTATCCTATCGCCTCGAATGACAGCACATAATTATGAGAAAGTTAAAGAACCCCAATATTATTACGTGACCTGAAGAGATTTGTGTTGAATGCAATCTACAAGGCACAAAAGCAATCTCGTCCGCGGTACAGCTAATAATTCCCAACACCCATCACAAAGACATATAAAACTGTGTCCCCTCACTCAATTCATTAATACGGTGTCCACGGGATATGTAGCAGAGAGGAAGTGACGAGGTATTTGTACAAATAAAGCCAAGGGTGTAGTAGGGTTCTTCAGATGAATTCCCGTGCTCTGAGATTTGAGGATCCTTGGCTCAGATTTTGGAAGGTAGACTCAGTTGACTGCAGGCCCGTTTTATCGAATAGGCACAGTATTAGGGACTTACCTAGGGTGCTAGGCATTGGCATTTTTGGCGTCGGGGAAAGGCAAAACAAATGGGAAAACAGAATTGCCGTGGTTGTATACGCATGCGTAATCAGCAGGCAGGGGCATAAAAATGGGCGCTACTCTTCGTTGTGCCTATAGGGCACAGGCAGTGTGGAAGAGATTGCCATAGGCAATAACCCCGCCCTTTAGTTAGGACATATGTTTTTATATATTTTCTATTCTTTTTCATTTTTATTGTATATATTGTTTCCATTTTTTTTTTTTTTTTTTTTTCATTGTTAAAATAATTATTTGTATGTACATAATGTCCTTTTATATCTAATAAAGCGTTGTATAATAATAATAAACCGGGCCTGATTGACTGAGGTTTAGGGTAGGGTTAGGGTATCTATTACACCAGAGACTACAAGAATAGAGAGATTAGAGCACGCGCTCTGGAAATCTGATTCAGACGAGATTTGGGGTCCATGTGGGTGTGTTGCGTCAATGCGGGTGACAGAATCTTAATCCCGAAATCTACTAGTTCAGAACTTTACACAACAAAACAGTCACTCATACAATGAAATGAGTCAAAATAAGTTAGAATCTGAATCCCGAAATCTTCTAGTTCAGAACTTTACACAACAAAACAGTCACTCATACAATGAAATGAGTCAAAATAAGTTAGAATCTGAATCCCGAAATCTTCTAGTTCAGAACTTTACACAACAAAACAGTCACTCATACAATGAAATGAGTCAAAATAAGTTAGAATCTGAATCCCGAAATCTTCTAGTTCAGAACTTTACACAACAAAACAGTCACTCATACAATGAAATGAGTCAAAATAAGTTAGAATCTGAATCCCGAAATCTTCTAGTTCAGAACTTTACACAACAAAACAGTCACTCATACAATGAAATGAGTCAAAATAAGTTAGAATCTGAATCCCGAAATCTTCTAGTTCAGAACTTTACACAACAAAACAGTCACTCATACAATGAAATGAGTCAAAATAAGTTAGAATCTGAATCCCGAAATCTTCTAGTTCAGAACTTTACAAAACAAACCAGTCACTCATAAAATGAAATGAGTCAAAATAAGTTAGAATCTTAATCACGAAATCTTCTAGTTCAGAACTTAACACAACAAACCAGTCACTCATACAATGAAATGAGTCAAAATAAGTTAGAATCTTAATCCCGAAATCTTCTAGCTCAGAACTTTACACAACAAACCAGTCACTCATAGAATGAAATGAGTTAAAATAAGTTAGAATCTTAATCCCGAAATCTTCTAGTTCAGAACTTAACACAACAAACCAGTCACTCATACAATGAAATGAGTCAAAATAAGTTAGAATCTTAATCCCGAAATCTTCTAGCTCAGAACTTTACACAACAAACCAGTCACTCATAGAATGAAATGAGTTAAAATAAGTTAGAATCTTAATCCCGAAATCTTCTAGTTCAGAACTTAACACAACAAACCAGTCACTCATACAATGAAATGAGTCAAAATAAGTTAGAATCTTAATCCCGAAATCTTCTAGCTCAGAACTTTACACAACAAACCAGTCACTCATATAGAATGAAATGAGTCAAAATAAGTTTGAGTGGGTTTCTCTCTCGTCTATCTTCTTGAAACATGCTCGTTTCGTTTCTCTTGGCGTGCAACGCATCAAAACTAGCGTTGATGGAGGAAAAAAAATCAAATTCTAAGAAACCTCATGAGATCAATAGATATGGGGAATACAGAGAATTGGCCATTATCTATCGATTTGTTGAATGAATGGATTTTTAATTCCTTCTCAACTGGCAAATTTAATGCATCAGCATCATAGAACAGGGAAAATGTATGTCAGAATTATGACTGGTTCTAAGGATCTTGAAAAACACCTAAAAAACAAGAAACCGGGGACTGGGAACGTTAGTTCCAAAAGAATTTGTCAAATTAGAGCTCGTGCAGTAAATCGAGGGTTTAGACACCTCGGTTTGGCGAGCAAAACCCTCGATTTACTGCACGAGCGCTAATTTGACAAATCCTTTTGGATAGTTAACGTTCCCAATCCCCCCTGGTTTCGTGTTTTTTAGGTGTTTTTCAAGATCCGTAGAACCGGTCATTAGTAGCTCGAGGCGACCAAAGCCGCAATCTAGATGCTGTGAGATCTATTACTGTTTCCTAGGATTTGATTAGGATCTCCAATGTGCTGTAAGATATAATTGATCCAATCCATGAGACACGTTCTATACGATACTTTCCTTCCTGACTGGAGTACTGAACTTGCCAATCGGCACATCTGCATGATGGTCTAATCCTCTGATCATCCTCTGGCCATCGTTGCTATGAGTTACCCAGGACAAGTTTCCGGCCAGGACACGCCACTGTACATAACATTAACATAGGTATATACTACCGGAAGTACATCACCCGTTCTTACACAATTACACAGAATAAGTTTTTTTTGACAGCAAACAGCAATAGCGACTAAGTGAGCGAGGAGACAAGAGGAAATTCAGAAGAAGATAATAGAATGTATAATGAAGAAATGTATGTGAGAGAGGGGGGGAGAGAGATAAAGAGAGAGGAAAGAAAGGAGAGAGAGAAGAAGGGAGAGAGAGACAGAGAGAAGAGAGAGACTAGAAAGAGAGAGAAAGGATATATGAAGGGATGAAGGATATAGTGGTCAATAAGAAAGGCAGAAGGACAGACAGAGAGAAGAGAGAGACTAGAAAGAAAGGATATATGAAGAGATGAATTATAGAGTGGCCAATAAGAAAGCAAAGAGAGAGAGATAGGAGATTGAGACTAGAAAGAGAGAGAGGAGAGAGACTAGAAAGAAATAGAGAGGATGTATGAAGAGATGAAGGCTAAGAAAGGCAGAAGGAGAGAGGGAGAATTAAACGAGGATCATACTAGAAAAGGAGGGAGGAAAATGAGGGATGATTAGAAGAATTTTTTGCTAAAGATTTCAATATGAATGCCTGGGCTACTGGGCTCTCCTCCAAAAAAAAACTAAACTTTCACTATACATTGTATCCATACTATAATAGCGATATGGCTACATACAGGATGGTTCACTTGAATTGGTACGGTCCATTTCCTCGAGGCACGTCATGTTGATGAAATACAAGAAATGGTGTGAACAAATGTCATTGTGAGAGGAAATATTAAGTTGAGAATGATGTTGTTTTTTTATATCCGGGGTCAAGTGGCAGAGAATGCCTAAGGCATTAACTTTGCGCAGGATTACAAAACAATTGTAAATAAAAATTAAATATGTTCAATATTTTATTTTTTTAACTTTCTTTTTTTAAATTTATTGTTGATTGTTTTGTAAAAAAAAAAAATAAAGTGTAAATACATAATCATAAAAAAAAATGTTTCGCACGTTTTCCAATGATAGACAGGATTGAAGTATAAAGTACTGAGTTGATGACCTTATCCCGTACCAGGAAAATCTAGAAGTTACTTGGAAAAACCATCAGGTGTGCAGAATGCATTGATAAACCAAACATAAAATATAAATAATTTGAATAATCAAATTTCGTTTTCACCTGTCATACAGTAAAAAAACCATTCTTTCTACTAGAATTAGCGATGTTTTGAACTCGAACCTTCGACCTCCGGGTTACCAGTCCTCTACCTTGAAGATAGGATTTAATTAATTTATTTTCATTATCAGATGACCATTTCACATGTTACTGTCAGAAGAGAGTTAAACAAAAAGCCAAGTGTTGTACTTTGAAATAAAATTGTTAGCCATACTAATGAAAATGAATCTCGCTGTATATAAAGGCAGTAGATCATTATAAAGGAGCTTTTTTGCAGGAGCTATATTTCAGCCCGGCTAATATAATAACGACTCAGTAGCTGGCAGCGTGTCAAAAATATTTCATATTATGCTACGATGGAAAAAAAGTAACATCAACCCATCAACACTTCTTTGAACTTTGAAAGGCCTTTAGATAGCTAACATAATCTATCTTATACATGGTTAAATTATTTTATTTATTTTTACAAATGGTCTTGGAATATAATTATCAATGACCCGCGTTATAAAAAAGAATTGAAGAAACGATTAGAAATTTAATATTAAGGGGTGGGGGTGAGTTTATGATTTAAGCTATATTTGACTATTACCTACTTAAATCTTTAAACGTAGAAATTTTCGACAAAACATAACAAAAATAAGTAGAAACAAAAGGAAAGAAAAAACTATCATACGCAGTACAATATGAGTACATCATTAAGGTAAGAGATATAGAAGTTCCCATCGTTCTCAATAAGTTCATGTAAATTATATATCTATTGATAACTTTTTCGACCTCCTGGTTTAAAAATAAACCGTACAGTGCGAACGCCATAGTTAATTACTAAAATTAATTGGAAAAACCATTATTTGTTCCTCGGTTACCAATTCACGCATCTGAATTGAAAAGAGAGCTTTCTTCTTTCTATTTCTTAGCTTGAGTAGGCCTGGCTTATTATTTCGCGAATAAATTAACGGAGGGGGGGCCTGAGTAAATGATAAGAAAGGGTGCGGGGTGGGGAGGGGTCGAATAAAGGATGAATAATACAAAAGGGATGACTTTCTCCTCAACATTCTCATGGTACAAACAATCCTGAGATAATATGTAGGAGTATATAAATACATACATCACCCACACCAAATATGAGTATGAATGTACGTATATCACCCATATGTTCTACTCGTGTTTTAGGTTTGAATGAAGACATGAGGGAGGGGGAGGGGGCGGGGGGTGGAAGAGGGAGGGGGAAAGGGATCTTGCATTGACATTTATCACGCGAATATAATGCACTCTCCCCTTCACAATATAGCGAGCGGCAATACGCTTAGCAGCAGTAGCATAGGGGTGCTGTCGGAATAGAGACATTGCACAAGGGATGAGAGGCGTGGGTAGGGGGTGGGAGCTGCCTTGGGGGAATACCTAGCTTTTCGTCGGGGTACTATGACTCACGCTGCCAGGTATTCAGAGAAGAATAGTGTAGTGACTTGTGGAAAATCCACGTTGTGGAAAGTAGAGGGGGCTACTAATTAAAATGAAGCTGTCGGAGTTACAACGCGCGTACATTTTTTCAAGCATAAAAGTTTGCGGAAAATATACGCAAGTTGCATAAAGTCAAGATGCTCTCTGCTCCGGTTTTGAAATCTTCACAGAGAAATTGAGAGAGGGTTGTTTGAATTTTCTCCACTTCTTGTTTTGTCAAGAAACTAGGACGAAAACTTTGGACACAATGCAAACAAAAGTTCATGACACGATAGGGAAGTTGAGAAATAGATGTTGGATGTTGGCAACAACTTTGATCGACCAGGGCGGATTGTTCGCTGAGTTAAAACTTTGATGATGTAACGGAAATAAAAGCTTTGGAAGCTATTAGCGTCGATGACATGTTTAATACAGAAGTTCTTGTTCTGTCACTGAAGTTAAGCAACGTCCACTGACGTTAGAACGTGAATGGGTGACCGATCAAATTCGAACCCTGGTGATGCTGGCCCCCACTATTCCCGACCTAACCCAGGCAGTGGGTGAGGTTAATGTGGATAGCTAGTTTGTGAGTTTCCAATCGAGCGAATTAAAGCCTCCGTCTCAAATGATTTAAACAAAAAAGGCTATTGGACTTTTCAATCAAAATAAATGTTCCAATTCATCAACATCAAAAAAAAAAAAAAACCATTTTTCAATCGTGTTTCTTGAAGAGCCCTGTAAGAACTACACCAGTATCAATTTATTGTAGAGTACGGTGATATGAGCAGGCCCTATGAATACCTGGAATGAATGAATAGGAATGTTTCAAGGAGAAGTAATCACTATCATGCAGGAAAAGTGATGTAGGAATGTGGTGGTGATAGGTAAGACTAGACAGGCGATGGAGATGATATCATGATGCTAGGAAGTGGATACTCACGTAGTGTAACTACAACATGGCCATAACCACTTGGTAAATCGAGTACTAGACTCTTTACTACAAAACCACCAATACACTGTCTCTCGTGACTGTCATTGCCAAGGCAACCCATTGATAAATATTAGGAAGACATATAAATGATATGAAGTCTTTGAAAAAAAAACAAATGAGCTATTACCAGCATTATCTATTAAATTGCCATGCAACTCATGCTTAGCTTCAGATCTGATGTTGTTTCTTGTTTGCGTATTCTGAGGAATCTGCCCACTGATGGGTCATATCTGACGCAGCGCGGTGGTCTGTACAATCTGTAGTGATGGTGAAAGGAATGTATGGACGCATTTGACGCCCAGATCCATGGGCTCCTTCCATACCCAAATACCCATGTACCGAATGATAGTACAATATGTTCTATTGATCATGAAATTCCAAGAAACATAAAATGAACGCACCACTTTTATAATGCTGAGTCTTATCAGTGGGAACTAGATGCCCTAATCAGAGCTGATAACAGCGTAATGCAAACATTTTGGACTTTAGTTTAAATTACAGCACAGAAGAATTTTACAGTTTCCAACATTTCTGATGAAACCCTTGACCATTGGACACAGTGAATATTTTCTCATTACTTTTGTTTTAGGGACCCCCTTTATCAATATCAAATTCTTCCATTGCAGGTATAATCTTCCTAATGTTATCAATATAGTAACCAGGGATTCGGTAATTTTATTAACCGTAGGTAGTACAGGAATGTAATATCACAGGTACTTTAATGATAAGAACCGACAACACGTAACAAGAGGTGATAAGAAGACGAAAGATGTGTCCTTGAGAATCAAAGGTCGGACGGCAGTGATTTCTTGAAAAGCGAACGATAGGGAATTACCGGTGCGCCTCGGTGCTTTGAAGCAGTTCTTGGGATGTCGCAAATATGTTTGCTAAAAAAACATAACAAAGGTGGAATTTTTAGAACTTATTTTTTTTTAAAGGGATTAAACCTATTTTAATAAACTAGTTTTTGAAAAGACAATGTCTTGTTGAAAGAGTTTTATTTTATGATGGTGCGTTTAGAGATTGTCTTTTGGTCGAGTTTGAGAATTAAAAAAAACACACACAATACAAAGGGTCAATACATCCTAAGAGGTCATTAAAAATAGAGAAAGAAAAAAGTCAATCAATAACTTAAAACTCGATTCCTCGTTCAACTTCTAGGAAATAAAGATGGGCCAAATGGGCCATACCCGTCGATTTGTTAAAATAAAGGCTTGGTCTCGAACCCCGTCCCGTGGATTACAGCTACCCGTGGCTCATCAGAGACAGAACAATGGGGTTCCCTCCTCATTGTTACTGCACCCAGCAGGTCACCAGGTCCATTGTTTTTCCTAGAACCACCCATCCTATTCATACACAAGGATTTTTCATTTGTTTTCATTAGTGTTTCCCAGTATTTCCTCTCTATCTCTCTCTCTCTCTTTCCCTCCCCCTTATTCTCTCTCTCTCTTTCCCTCTCCCTTATTATCTCTTTCCTCTCTCTCTCTTTCCCTCTTCTTTATTCCCTCTCTCTCTTTCCCTCTCCCTTACTCTTTCTCTCTCTCTTTCCCTCTCCCTTACTCTCTCCCTCTTTTCTTCTTTATTATCTCTCTCTCTTTCCCTGTCCTTTATTTTCCCTCTCTCCTCCACTTCACTTACTCTTCCTTTCCCTCTTCTCTTTCCCATCTCTCTGTCTATATCTTTTCTCTTCATTTCTTCCACTATACGACCTCCCTCTGTCTCATTTTCTCTCTCTCTCTCCCAATGTACTATGCATTTCTCTGCTCACTTTTTTTCCTCTATACCTCCCTGCCTCCTGTTATTTTTCTCACCCTTCATACTACCTATTCCTCTCACCTTTTATCTGTCTCTCTATCCCGTGTATTTTCATTACTTTCTCAACACTACTTGCTGCTACTCCAAGTACTTTCTATCTCTTATTGGTAATTAATCATCTGAACACCAACAACAGTAGCTGAGTGGTTAGCGAACTGCAATTCGAATCAGGAGATAGATGGGTTTGTTCTCTATCGCTGGAAACTCGCAAACCCGATACCCACATTATCCTCACCCAGCCTGGGTTGGGCCAGGGATCCAGCACTCACCCAGATCCAGAGGATTCGAATTTGGGTGGTACCCGATTTAGTTCTGACCTTGCTAGGGTTGAGAGGTTTAAAACTAGATTTTGACGAAAGCATTAATAAAATAAAGTATTTATTAAGGAATCATGGTTGTGACATGTTCAAGGGCGTAAAACCATTAATTCTGTTTTTTTAGTATTCATGTACCTCTAGGAAATGGCTCCGCCTACAGATCCCCAGAAAGGTCTATACAATCTTATTTAATAGAAAAAATAAGAGATCATTTAATGAAGCTTTTGAAAACTCTACAACCAGCTACATCATGTAAAAATCTGGTGTAAACCACACGACTTTCCTTATCCTATTAGAAAAAGGACCGGAACCAGAGGAACTGTTATTATAATTCGTCCAGAAATGTGAAGAAATGTGAAAAAAAAGACAAATACAATACTTTTCTTAATATAGGATAAGGAAAGTAAAAAGAAAGGTCCAGCGAGGTTAAGACTTGGATGGGTGACCATTCAAATTCTAATTCTCGTGACGCTGGCTTTTCCCGGCCCCACTCAGGCTGGGTGAGGTCAATGTGAGTAGCAGGTTTGTGAGTTTCCTGCGAATGGAGGGTAAAACCCCCGTCGTGATATGACCATGGCAGTTGAAAGCGACGTTAAACCCCACTTAAAAAAAAAGAAAAAAAAAAAAAGAAAGGCAGCACAACTTACCTTTGCGAAGAAGGTTGAGTCCACTTGAAGATTATGCTAGATCTTCTATCTAGTTCACGATTCTGAAAAACAAAGGAGAATATTTATCTATATGAGCTGGTAGTCAGCAATCATCACCTCGCAGGAACAAGCCCAGAAAGATAACTCACAAAATTCTTCGTAAACAACACCAACCTCTAAGATAAAACAGAACGATAGGAGAACGTAGGTGTGGATATAAATCAAAATTCCTCAACACGAGAAATAATGAAATACTGAAAAAAAGTGTAGACCCGTTATAGAACTTCACATAAATAACTGATATGAGTATAATATGAGTATAATATGAGGAACAGACGATACCTACACAAGAGCACTATTCTCCATTTATAGGTTTGGTGCTTTACTCCTTACGTCGCTAGATTTTTATTAAAAAAAAAAAAGTGGATTAACTTATTTCTTGGGTGACACATGGACCAGTTTCAACCTTTTTTTGTTTAATAATAATATCGCCTTATTTATACTGCCCGATTAGGACTTTTAAGTCCCATTATTCCAGCAGTAAGCCCAAGATGTATTATTCTGTGGTAAATATCTCTCCATTTGTAAGAAACTCACCCAGGTACCCTCTTAAAATTCACCCAGCCTGGGTTGGTCCGGGAATCATCGGGAGGATTTGGTTTTTGCTGTCACCAATGATCAGTCCAAAAATGGTGTATTCAAGGAACCATCAAAGCTTGATCATAAGAATATATTTCAGTTTTGAGTTTCAACACAAGCACTGTTATAATAGATGTAGAACATTTCAGATTTGATTCATATTTTAATGCACAAACATTGTTAATTGCTACAGATGATGTCATCATCAATTTTTCCATTAATCCTTCTAATGTGGAAACTATGCAGCTATGCAGGAATGTTAATACTATGTATTATGTGTACGTATAATGCATGTACCACTATGTATAATTTATATGTATACCATTCCACACTGTAAGCCCCAATGGCCTCATATAGTTGATGCTATAATATTTTATGGAGATGTTTTGACTAATTTGTTCGAGAGCAAGACCCTATGATGTCGTTTCGGCTCATTTGCCAATTATGTAAAGCACACAGTTTGACTATTCTACATGGAGTCGAACCTATTTGATTAGCTGAGTACACAACACAGGACTGTGTTAGGAAACTATACAGAAATGAGACATACGATATTGTAGTATGTCTCATTTACATTACAATTCAGGGCCATTCAATATGGCAAAATAGACTATGTGCTGTCAGTTAAGTATGTATTGTAAAAGTAAACAATTATGAATGGGGTACATAACAGTGGTATTGTAGTAGAAATTTAATGTTACACTTTCTCCATTTTTTTCCAACGAGCCTTGATAGTGGCCCTCAACCCTCAACTCTGTTGGGTACACACTACACAAGTACACATATTATAGGGTCGGTCAATCTTTATATTCGCTTGAAAAAACATGGTCTCACAGCTGAGGGCTAGTGCAAGGGTTTAATACGTTTACGGGTATAATTCCATAGAATCTAAGGGTTCAAACCAATAATAAAATTGTAACCCATAAATTTTTGAATGATCTAAGAAATCAAGTACTTTCGGTGAGTAAAATAACTTCATTGCCTCGAAAAACGATCTATGTTAAAAAAATTGGAAACCATTTCCCTTGAAAATAATGATTTGAAAGGTGTTGAAATACTTGGCTTCATTTTTTTTTTTTTTTTTTTTTTTTTCAAGATAATATCTTGTAATCATTTGTCAAAAAAAATTGAAGCTATGTATTCTAAACTACTCTCAGATAATTATTTCAAGTAAAACAGATTTCCAAAATATGTAACATAGATATTTTTTCGAGACACGCCATTCAGTTTTTGAAAAGGAATTTTGTTTTTGGGAATAAAAAAAAAGGGTCTAGATATACAATGTATTATTTCCCTACTTAGGTGGGTACCTACTGTCTCTCTCCTCATCGACATCTCTCTTATTCTGAGTTTCACTTTGGAAACGAGAGGAACAATTGTAAGAGCAAAAGTTCTGAATGTGTTGTAAAAGTTCTCGGGAAAGTCACCCCAGACATTGCAGGTACAACAGAAGACTGCTGGTTAATATTTTATGCATCCCTCAGTCGTCCCTGGTCCCTTTAGGAACTATTGAGGGAATTCAGGTCAGGATCCCTGCAGTGTGTAAAGTGTGAGGTGTTCTGTCTGGGGCCTGAGTGCTTGACTTTGTTCAAACTGGGGACTTTGCCAGACGAAATTCGACATAAACTTTCCATCTTACATCAATACAATGTTCTCTGTTTATCCTGAAAGAATGAGAACACTCGAAAGCAGTCGAAAGAGTCTTTATACCCTTTATTTTCTGTTTATTCCCATTAAAATAGAGAGGTTAGTTGATGGCATGAATAGTCAGAACTATTACCTGCTGATGAGAGCAAATAAGCTCGAAACAGCTGTCCAGGTATGTTCAGATATTCATGTAAGTACATCTAGTACAACTTCGCACTCTTCTGTTTATTCTCTCTCTCTCTCACACAGTCTTAAGAAAGTCTCATTTACTGGTGTAAATGCCATCTGTGCAAAAAAAAGCTTTTCGGTTGTTAACGGAGATGGCACGTTAAAAAATGGACGAGTTTCTGCAGAAACACTCAAGATAAGTAACGTCCAGCGAGAGAGAACACGGATTGGTGACGTTTTTGGATTTGAATCAACATGAAATACATTCGAACCCTCATGATGCTGCTGGCTATTCCCGGTCCCACTTAGGCTGGGTGAGGTAATTTGAGTAGCTGGTTTGTGAGTTTCCAGCATGGAGGGTAACCCCCGCCGTATAATATGACCATGCAGTTGAAAGCGACGGAAAAAACATGAAATATGAGTTATTTGCATTCTTTTTTATAGATTGGTGGCCACGAAATTTTCGAAACCTCAGTGTTTTTTATGTTAATACTGGTGGTATACTTTTTATTAGCAAGCTTATAATTACTGTCTTGCAAATTTCCCACTATCTTGAAATTCTCCCATCAGCTGCTCAGGTGAGAAATGATTTGAGTGAAATGCGATTTGAAGAGTAATAAAGCAGGTGTAATTTAGTAATTTTGTAATAGAAAGTAATATGAGAAGAAATATGCATGGAATGCAATCAAGACATGTGAAACGAAAGAAATTTAATCAAGAAATGTAAGAAATGCAATCAAGGAGGGAGATGTAATCAAGACATAGTAGCTACTTATGAAATGCATTAATGCAATCAAGGAAGTAGGGACTACTGTGAAAGAAAACAAAACGAGCGTGCTCTTACCATAAGTGCAAAAACTAAACACATAAAACTGTAAAAGAATTTGGAAAACTATAAGAGGGAGAGAAAATCCCATTACACTTCCCTAGAATGAAATCGCGGGGAAAGTTATTTCAGTTGCAATGAAAACTTTCGAACAAAATAACAATATTTTTTTTTAGTACATTTTTTTTTTATATAGAAATTATTGAACATGGTACTGTAGCAACTCCTTTTACACATATCCTTTTTTTGAAGACCCCTGAAAATATTATGTATTAGGTTGTCCTACAAGCGATATTCACAACCATCATGATTTGGATCTTGGAAAAATAATCTCAATGCAGGCCTTGAGAATGCTTGAACTAAATGGTCAAGTTCTTAATTTTTATTTTATTTGACAAAGACATATTTATATGAATGACCCGTCAGAAAAAAAGAATCAAAGAAACTATTGGAAATCAAATATCTAGGGGGAAAAAATGAGTTATGATTATTCGAATCTTCTTCTTCAAAAACATGTACTACATACAAACATACATGGTACCCATGAAATACATTAGACCTGTTTGACTGTTTGAGTAAAGGGACTTTTCAGTCTTACCGGGGCAGTATATAAAAGATATTTGTAATAATTATTCTAATATTCTAGTTACGAACCAAACCAAGACACACAGCATTCTGTTTACTCAGTTTTCGTCGAACACACCACGCTATACTATCAATGCATAAAGCACAGACCTAAATTATTTAAACACAAGATATTTAGTTAGGACTTTATTTAGGACATATATTATGTATATATTTATTTATTTTTTCTTCATTTTTTTTTCTCTTTTTACTTCTCTTATATTGCATGTTCTTTTGTAATTATGTGTGTTGTATATATGTCCCAATGTCCATATAAATAAAGTGTTAAATATAAATAAGATGAGTTCGAAACTTTCGACCGACATTAACAGCCACTGTGCTAATAACAAAGGAGGGCACAGAGCTCCCATAACACTAACAATACAACTTACATGGACGTAACCAAGCACTGGTCAGCGGGCCATCACGACGAGGTAAAGCATGTATTCCCAACACAGAAACCCATCCCGACATTCACAACGCACAGCGAACACCAACCCCTTTACAACCTGGCAGAGTTATCACTCACACTTTAATTCAAAAGCCATTCGGAACATGGCATTCAACGGGAAATATTGCAAAGATTCAATATTCTTGAAGAGATAGAAAAAATTAAAAATAAAAGATTTAGATCAAAAATGAGTTTAATAATTTCAAAAAATTCAAGAACAGTTACACCTCACTATTTTAGAAGTATCCAAATATGAAGAGTAAACTATTCCTTAAAAAACACGCCCGTACCGATGTTGTGTGAAACGTATGAATTTCACAAGATAGAACAGCGTTCACACACAATGATCACGAGTCCACAGGAATTAGATTAATGAGCGGGTATGCCAATAAAGAAAACTTTCTCCCACTATCACAATTCACGACAGTCCGCAAAAGTCCACAAGCTTTCATATCATCTTGGAAATCCCGAAAAAAAAATCACACAAAAAACTCCGTGTGTGCGCGCGAGAGAGAGAGAAGGAATCTCCCGTGGAAGAGAAGGGAAAACTCCCGATATTCCTGATACGGGAGAGGGATGAATTGGTTCGTGAAATGTACCGGCTCCCAGGAGTAGTCATGCGCGTTGCGTCCCTATCGATCCTTACCACGCCCTCCCCTCACTCTATCACTCCTTGCTTCCCTAGTACCTGCTCCCTCCCCTCACTCTATCACTCCTTGCTTCCCTAGTACTGCTCCCCTCCCCTCACTCTATCACTCCTTGCTTCCCTAGTACTGCTCCCTCCCCTCACTCTATCACTCCTTGCTTCCCTAGTACTGCTCCCCCCCTCACTCTATCACTCCTTGCTTCCCTAGTACTGCTCCCTCTCCTCACTCTATCACTCCTTGCTTCCCTAGTACTGCTCCCCTCCCCTCACTCCTTGCTTCCCTAGTACTGCTCCCTCCCCTCACTCCTTGCTTCCCCCTATACTGCTCCCTCCCCTCACTCCTTGCTTCCGTCTCCACCCCTACTGCTCTAGCTCCCCTCTCACCTCACTCCTTGCTTCCCTATACTGCTCCCTCCCATCACTCCTAGTCGACTCCTTGCTTCCCTAGTACTGCTCCCTCCCCTCACTCCTTGCTCTCCCTAGTACTGCTCCCTCCCCTCACTCCTTGCTTACAAAGTACACGGGCCCCCCATACACTAACAATACAACTTACATAGTAACCCCTTCCCCTCACCCGATGCTTCCCCACAGAACCTCCCGACATTCACCGCCAGCGAACACCAACCCCTTTAACTGGCGGTCCTCACTCACACTTTATTCCCATTACTGCTCCTTGCATTAAACTTCTTGAAGTAAAATTAAAATAGACTTGCTCAAATCGTCTTTATCATCTTCTTCAAGTACATGTCACCTCACTATTCTTGATATCCCATATGAAGAAAAACTTCCCACCCCTCACTGTTTGCTTGCCAAGTACGCTCCACACAGATCACAGTCCACAGAATTAATTATGAGCGGTATCCAATAAGAGAAACTTTCCACTATCACAATCACGACATCCGCAAAAGTCCACAAGCTTTCATATACTTGGAAATCCCAAAAAAAATCACACAAAAAACTCGTGTGCGCCAAGGAGAAAGGAATCTCCCGTGGAAGAGAAGGAAAACTCCCGATATCCTGATCGGAAGATGAATTGTGTCGTGAATGTACCGGCTCCCAGGAGTGCAGCCGTTGCGCCCTATCGATCCTACCACGCCCTCCCCTCACTCTATCACTCCTTGCTTCCCTAGTACTGCTCCCCCCCCTCTATCACTCCTTGCTTCCCTAGTACTGCTCCCTCCCCACCTATCACTCCTTGCTTCCCTAGTACTGCTCCCTCCCCTCACTCATCACTCCTTGCTTCCCTAGTACTGCTCCCTCCCCTCACTCTATCACTCCTTGCTCCCTAGTACTGCTCCCTCCTCACTCTACCTCCTTGCTTCCCTAGTACTGCTCCCTCCCCCTCACTCCTTGCTTCCCTAGTACTGCTCCCTCCCCTCACTCCTTGCTTCCCTATACTGCTCCCTCCCCTCACCCTTCTTCCCCCTAGTACTGCTCCCTCCCCTCACTCCTTGCTTCCTATACGCTCCCTCTCCTCACCTATCACTCCTGCTTCCTAGTATGCTCCCTCCCCTCACTCTAACTTCCCTATACTGCTCCTCCCCTCATCCTCCTTGCTTCCCTAGTACGCTCCCTCCCCTCACCCTTGCTTCCCAACTGCCCCCTCCCCTCACTCCTTGCTTCCTAGTACTGCCCCTCTCTCACTCCTTGCTTCCCTAGTACGCACCCTCCCCTCACTCCTTGCTTCCCTATACTGCTTCCCCTCACTCCTTGCTTCCCTAGACTCCCTCCCTCACTCTTCTTCCCAGTATGCCCTCCTCACCCTTCCTCCTTGCCCCTAGTACTGCTCCCTCCCCTCACTCCTTGCTCCAGTACTGCTCCCTCCCCTCACCCTTCTTCCCTATACTGCCCTCCCCTCACTCCTTCTTCCCTAGTACTGCCCCTCCCCTCACTCCTTGCTTCCTAGTACGCTCCCTCCCCTCACTCTTCACCGCCCTATACTCTCCCCCTCCCTCACTCCTGCTTCCCTATACTGCTCCCTCCCCTCACTCCTTGCTTCCTAGTACTGCTCCCTCCCCCACTCCTGCTTCCCTATCTGCTCCCTCCCCTCACTCCTTCTTCCCTAGTACTGCTCCCTCCCCCACTCCTTGCTTCCTATACTGCTCCCTCCCTCACTCTTCACTCTTGCTCCATACTGCTCCCTCCCTCACTTTCCCCCCATACTCTCCCTCCCCCTTCCTCCTTGCTTCCCTAGTACTGCTCCCTCCCCTCACTCCTCCTTCCCCTAGTACGCCCCCCCTCCCTCACTCCTTGTTCCTAACTGCTCCTCCCCTCACTCCTTGCTTCCCTAGTACTGCTCCCCCCCTACTCCTGCTTCCCTAACTGCCCCTCCCCCCCCCCCACTCCCCCCCCTCCTCCTTGCTTCCCTATACTGCTCCCTCCCCTCACTCCTTGCTCCCTAGTACTGCTCCCCCTCCCTCCTCCTTGCTTCCCTAGTACTGCCCCTCCCCTCAACTCCTTGCTCCCTAGTACGCTCCCTCCCTCACCTATCACTCCTTGCTTCCCTATACTGCTTCCCTCCCTCACTCTATCCGACTGCCCCCCCTTTCCCCAGTACTGCTCCCTCCCCTACTCTTCCTCCCCTTGCTTCCCTACTCTGCTTCCCCCCTCACTCTATCCTCCTTGCTCCTTACTGCTCCTCCCTCACTCTTCTTCCCATATACTGCCCCTCCCCTCACTCTTGCTTCCTAGTACTGCCCCTCCCCTCACACCTTGCTTCCTATACTGCTCCTCCCCTCACTCCTTCTTCCCTAGTACTGCTCCTCCCCTCACTCTATCACTCCTGCTTCCCTATACGCTCCCTCCCCTCACCTATCCTTGCTTCCTAGTACTGCTCCCTCCCTCCTTCCTTGCTTCCCATACTGCTCCCTCCCTCACTCTATCACTCCTCTTCCTAGTACTGCTCCCTCCCCCCCTCCTTGCTTCCTAGTACTGCTCCCTCCCCATCTTGCTTCCCTATACTGCTCCCTCCCCTCACTCTATCACTCCTTGCTTCCTAGTACCTCCTCCCCCCCTCCTCCTTGCTTCCCTAGTACTCTCCCTCCCCCCTCTCTTCCCTTGTTTCCCCCCACCTTTCCTATACGCCCCTCCCTCACTCTAACTCCTTGCTTCCTAGTATGCTCCTCCCCACTCTTCACTCTGCTCCTATACTGCTCCCTCCCCTCACTCCTGCTTCCCTAGTACTGCTCCCTCCCCCCTTTGCTTCCCTAGTACTGCCCTCCCTCACTCATCACTCCTGCTTCCTATACTGCTCACTCTATCCTCCTTGCTTCCCTATACTGCTCCTCCCCTCACTCCTCTTCCTAGTACGCTCCCTCCCCTCACTCCTTGCTTCCTAGTATGCTCCCTCCCCTCACTCCCTTCTTCCCTAGTCTTCCCCCCCCCCCTCACTCCTTGCTTCCTGTATCCCCTCCTACTCTTCACTCCTTTTATACTGCCCCTCCCTCCTCTATCCCCTTGTTTCCCTATACTGCTCCCTCCCTCACTCTATCACTCCTTCTTCCTAGTCTGCTCCCTCCCCTCACCCTTGCTTCCCTAGTACTGCTCCCCTCCCTCACTTCACTCCTTGCTTCCCTAGTACTGCTCCTCTCCCCTCACTCCTTGTCTCACTACTTCTTCCCTAGTAACCTCCAAGCTCCCTCCCCTCACTCTCATTGCACTCCCTGCTTCCTATCATCTCTGCTCCTGTTCCCTCCCCACCTATCATTTTGCTCTTCTCCCCTATCACTTGCTTCCCTCCCCCTTCGCTTCCTATACTTCCCTCCCTTTTCTTCCCATACTCTCTCCTCCCCTCACTCTATCCTCTTGCTTCCCTATTACTCTGCGCCCCTTCCTCACTCTATCACTCCTTGGCTTCCACTAGCTCCCTCCTCTCCCTCCTCCAACCTCCTTGCTTCCCTACTACTGCTCTTCCTCCCCCTCATCAACTCCTTGCTTCCCTAGTATCTCTGCCCTCTCCTCCCTCCTCTAATCCTCCCTTCTTCTCCTATACTGCTCCTCCCTCACTCCTTACTTCCCAGTCTCTCCCCACTCTCTCTTGCTCCTAGTACTGCTCCCTCCCCCTCCCCTCTTACCCTCTTCCCCTAGTACGCTCCCCCTCACCCCTCCCTCCCCTCACTCCTTGCTTCCCTAGTACTGCTCCCTCCCCTCACTCCTTGCTTCCCCTAGTACTGCTCCCTCCCCCTCTACTCTATCACTCCTTGCTTCCCTATTGCTCCCTACTGCTCCCTCCCCTCACTCCTTGCTTCCCCTAGTACTGCTCCCTCCCCTCACTCCTTGCTTCCCCCTAGTACTGCTCCCTCCCACTCACTCCTTGCTTCCCTAGTACTGCTCCCTCTCCTCACTCTATCACTCCTTGCTTCCCTAGTACTGCTCCCTCCCCTCACTCCTAACTTCCCCTAGTACTGCCTCCCTCCCCTCACTCCTTGCTTCCCTAGTACTGCTCCCTCCCCTCACTCCTTGCTTCCCCCTAGTACTGCTCCCTCCCCTCACTCATCCTCCTTGCTTCCCTAGTACTGCTCCCTCCCTCACTCTATCACTCCTTGCTTCCCTAGTACTGCTCCCTCCCCTCACTCCTTGCTTCCCTAGTACTGCTCCCCTCCCCTCACTCCTTGCTTCCCTAGTACTGCTCCCTCCCCTCACTCCTTGCTTCCCTTAGTACTGCTCCCTCCCCTCACTCGTCACTCCTTGCTTCCCTAGTACTGCTCCCTCCCCTCACTCTATCACTCCTTGCTTCCCTAGTACTGCTCCCCTCCCCTCACTCTATCACTCCTTGCTTCCCTAGTACTGCTCCCTCCCCTCACTCTATCACTCCTTGCTTCCCTAGTACTGCTCCCTCCCCTCACTCTATCACTCCTGCTTCCCTAGTACTGCTCCTCCCCTCACTCCTTGCTTCCCTAGTACTGCTCCCTCTCCCACTCTATCACTCCTTGCTTCCCTAGTACTGCTCCCTCCCCTCCTCTATCACTCCTTGCTTCCCTAGTACTGCTCCCTCCCTCATCTATCACTCCTTGCTTCCCTAGTACTGCTCCCTCCCCTCACTCTATCACTCCTTGCTTCCCTAGTACTGCTCCCTCCCCTCACTCATCACTCCTTGCTTCCCTAGTACTGCTCCCTCCCTCACTCTCCTCCTTGCTTCCCTAGTACTGCTCCCTCCCTCATCTTCTCCTTGCTTCCCTAGTACTGCTCCCTCCCTCACTCCTTGCTTCCCTATACTGCTCCCTCCCCTCACTCCTTGCTTCCCTAGTACTGCTCCCTCCCCTCACTCTATCACTCCTTGCTTCCCTAGTACTGCTCCCTCCCCTCACTCTATCACTCCTTGCTTCCCTAGTACTGCTCCCTCCCCACCTCACTCCTTGCTTCCCTATACTGCTCCCTCCCCTCACTCCTGCTTCCCTAGTACTGCTCCCTCCCCTCACTCCTTGCTTCCCTAGTACTGCTCCTCCCCTCACTCTATCACTCCTTGCTTCCCTAGTACTGCTCCCTCCCCCTCACTCTATCACTCCTTGCTTCCTTAGTACTGCTCCCTCTCCTCACTCTATCACTCCTTGCTTCCCTAGTACTGCTCCCTCCTCCTCACTCTATCACTCCTTGCTTCCCCTATACTGCTCCCTCCCCTCACTCCTTGCTTCCCTAGTACTGCTCCCTCCCTCACTCTATCACTCCTTGCTTCCCTATACTGCTCCCTCCCTCACCTATCACTCCTTGCTTCCTAGTACTGCTTCCCCTCCCCTCACTCCTATCACTCCTTCTTCCCCTAGTAAATGCTCCCTCCCCTCACTCTTCCTTGCTTCCCTAGTACTGCTCCCTCCCCTCATCACTCCTTGCTTCCCTAGTACTGCTCCCTCCCCTCACTCTATCACTCCTTGCTTCCCTAGTACTGCTCTCCTCCTCACTCTATCCTCCTTGCTTCCCAGTACCCCTCCCATACTTTGCTTCCCTAGTCTCTCCCTCCCCTCACTCTATCACTCCTTGCTTCCCTAGTACTGCTCCCTCCCCTCACTCCTACTTCCCCTAGTACTGCTGCTCCCTCCCCTCACTCCTGCTTCCCTAGTACTGCTCCCTCCCCTCACTCAACTTGCTTCCCTAGTACTGCTCCCTCCCTCACTCTATCACTCCTTGCTTCCCTAGTACTGCTCCCTCCCCTCACTCCTTGCTTCCCTAGTACTGCTCCCCTCCCCTCACTCTATCACTCCTTGCTTCCCTAGTACTGCTCCCCTCCCTCACTCTATCACTCTGCTTCCCAGTATGCTCCCTCCCCTCACCCTAGCTCCTAGTACGCTCCCTCCCTCACTTCCTTGCTTCCCTAGTACTGCTCCCTCCCCTCACTCTATCACTCCTTGCTTCCCTAGTACTGCCCCTCCCTCACTCTATCACTCCTTGCTTCCCTAGTACTGCTCCCTCCCCTCACTCATCACTCCTTGCTTCCTAACTGCTCCCTCCCTACTCCTGCTTCCCGATCGCTCCCCCCTCACTCCTTGCTTCCCTAGTACTGCTCCTCCCCTCACTTAACTCCTTGCTTCCCTAGTACTGCTCCCTCCCTCACTCCTTGCTTCCCTAGTACTGCTCCCTCCCTCACCTATCACCCTTGCTCCCTAGTACTGCTCCCCCCTCACTCTATCACCCCCTTGCTTCCCTAAGTACTGCTCCCTCCCCTCACTCTATCACTCCTTGCTTCCCTAGTACTCTCCCTCCTCCTTATCACTACCTTCTTCCGACTGCATTCCATGCCCTCACTCCTCTTTTAGTATGCTCCCCTCCTCACTCCTTTTCCCTAGTACCGCTCCCTCCCCTCACCTATCATCCTTCTCCTTACTCTCTCACACCTCACTCATCACTCCTTGTTCCTATATGTCCCCTTATCTACTTCCCATACCTCCTCCCACTCTTCTTCCCAGTCTGCTTCCCATCTGATCTCCTTGCTTCCTAGTAAGCTCCCTCCCCTCAACTCGAACTTCTGTTTAGTTGCTCTCCCCACTCTATCACTCCTTGCTTCCTAGACTCGTCCCTCCCTCCTCTATCACTCCTTGCTTTCCCCTAACTGCTCCCTCCTACTCTATCATCCTTGCTCTAGTACTGCTCTCCCCTACTTATCACTTTGCTTTCCTAGTCTGCTCCTCCCCTCACTCCTAGCTTCCCTAGTATGTGCTCTCTCACATACTTTTCTTCTTTTTAACTGTCCCTCCCACAATCTATCACTCTCTCCCTTAACGGCTCCCTTCCCCTCATCCTGTTCATATGCTTCCTTCTCTATCACTCCTTCTTCCCTTACTTCCCCCCTCACTCTACATCCTTCTCTCTCTCCCTCTCCTCTCTTCACTCCTTGCTTCCCTCTCTCTCCCCTCCTCTACTTCCCTACTCTCCCTCCCTCACTCCTCTCCCTGTCTCTCCCTCTCCTCTCTCACCTCCTTCTCCTCTCTCCCTCCCCTCATCTCTCACTCTCTCTTCCTCTCCCTCCCCTCTACTCTCACTCCTCCCTCCACTTCGCTCCCTTCACTCTATCACTCCTCTCCCTTCTCTCCCTCACCCCTCACTCTTCTCTCCTTCTCCTTATACTCCCCTCTCCTCCTCTCACCCTTCTTCCCATCTCTCTCCCCCTCACTCTCTCCTCCTTCCTTCCCATACTCTCTCTCTCAAACACTCACTTTTTAATGACTCCTTGATCCCTATGTATTGAATATAGCGTCTCGATTATTCCATCTAATCATACCATCTTCGGCTATTGATGCTGATACGTAGGAGCTCAGCTCACCTATAATGACTTGGCTTCTCCTTTAGGACTGTGCCTCCCCTCACTCTAGCAATCGTCTTACACATGCCTAGTACTTTCCTCCTGATGAATTCTTTCTTTAGTGCACGCTAGCAATTATATAAAATCATTATTCCATGGCCTGTTCTCTTCTATTAATAATTTACCAGAAACAAATTTTTTCCCTTTTCTTTTTTTCTCCCATCAATTTTTTCCTTTTGTATCCCTTTCTTTCCTTGTTTCTTCTGTCTACTATACCTTCTACAACTTTCTTCTCTCAACACGCCTACCTTCAATTCCTCCTATATTTTTTTTATTCCTCTCTTCCCCTTTCTCAACACACTTCCCCGTTTTGCTTTCTTTTCCCCGCAAAAGTTTAGCTTTCCCGAGAAGTTTTGGGAGTTCCGTGTGCGGCGGGATTCGAAAGAATGGAAAAGTTAGAGGGTAGCGTCGACGACGCTATTCGGAAAAGTGGAAAAAGTTTGAGAGTTGAAGAGGAGTGTGGGAAGGAGAGGGGGGGGGAAGGAGAGGGGATGAGGCCGCACGTTGTGGCTGAGTGGGATGCAAGAGGTGACTCGCTTTAGTTTGACTTTTCGGAAGAAAGAGATTTTCATGCTCGAGCGGAATTCTTAAGCCTTCCTTGAGAAAAATAGATCCTCAAAGCTGGCTTTTTGTAGATACATAATACATACAGTTAAGTATGTTGTGAGAGAACATAATTGATTTTAACTTATGTACATTTACATGAAGTTGGTTTTCAACTTCAACGCTTTCGACTGCTGACTTAACTTGGACTTAGATATTGTAGGACATTATATAAAAGGTGAAGAAAACAAATACTATTGAACTTACTTTTTTTTTGGAAAAACAGTCCCTCCCGACAACAATGTCGATGAAGGTTCACCTAATACCTCTAACAGGAGTAGTTCTACGTCATTGCCTAGGTGTATAGTTCCTTCTTATGACGTACTACTTACTACTCCTTACTTCCCAACTCAATCTTTACATTCTCTCTTCCTCTCTCTCTCTCTCGTCTCTTTCTCTCTCGTCTCTCTCCTCTCTCTCCTCTCTCTCTCTCTCTCTCCTCTCTCTCTCTCCTCCTCTCTCTCCTCTCCTCTCTCTCTCTCTCCTCTCTCTCTCTCCTCTCTCTCTCCTCTCTCTCACTCTCACTCTCTCTCCCCTCCTCACTCTCTCTCACTCTCTCCTCCCCTCTCACTCTCGCTCACTCTCTCTCACTCACTACACTCTCTCTCTCTCCTCTCTCTCACTCTCTCTCTTACCTCTCTCTCTCTCTCACTCTCTCTCTCTCCCCTCTCACTCTCTCTCCCCTCTCACTCACTCTCTCTCTCTCTCTCCCCCTCCACTCTCGCTCGCTCACTCTCTCTCACTCACTCACTCACTCTCTCTCCCAAACACATTCTGCAAGACATAATATTGTAAAGTGATTAAGTGACTCCTTTGTATCCTGGTTACAGGATGATTGTATTGAATAATAGAAACGTTAGCTACGTATGTATATCTCATCTAATAATAGATATCCGATCTCGGAACATATTTGATGCTGATGAGTGAGGAAGGGTCAGAGCGGAAGTACCGGATATAGTGACTTGAAGAAACCATCAATTCAATACTCTTTAAGGACAGGGTGTTGCTCTCCCGTCATCAGAATCGTGCTGATACACATGACTAGCTCAACACCAGCACTCCGGGGCTGCAGATTCTTTTCTTATGTCACGGGTAGGAATGTTAGGATAATATAAAATCATTATGACACTGCAGGCTATAGGGGAAGCTGTTGTTTTGAAAAGAAATTAATAAATTTACCTAGAGAACAAATGGCTTTAAAAGCGTTTATCCAAAATTAAATTAAAAATTGGTGATGAGTGTTTCAATAATTTTTTTTCCTCTTTTACTCAGACTTAAGCATCGCATTGTTGTCCACTCAGTACGCTCTCAGTTTTGATATGACAAGGACTTGGATCAGACGTAGGGTTCATGTCATAACATCAAGAGATAGTGCACTTTACTCATTAGATAAGAGACAGGGGTTTGTTTAGTGTCACAGGAGGATTCCTGTTATCACTGCTTCTTATCATGTGTCTATTTTGAGGGCTCAGAAAACAATAAGATGGAAGCTGTCTTCAAGATATGAACAAGACAGAGTCAACAGCGGAAAAAAAGTTTTTGTCTCTGTTTCCACAGATGAAATAACGAGAAGTATTCAAGATACCTTGGCCTTGGAATGAGGTTATTTGGATTGTAGAGCGAACAATTAACCTCAGATCATTAAGACAGCGGTAGAATCGTAACCTGGAGGTCATTGGTTCAAGTCCCATGGCGTATTTTCATAAAGGTTATATAATAATTATAATATCATGACAACCTTTGGAAGAAACCTAGAACGACCAATTAAAAGGAATTTGAATCGTGCTGAGAATTGCTCGTCACAAAAGGGCTACCTTTTTCCCTTTAGAATAGGTATTTTGTTATTGTACCTATTGGTACACGTATAAAAGTACTGGATTTGGAAATCTAGTCCCCAGATTCGGTTTCCACCGACTTTAAACCCCAAAACTTTAAATTAATTTCAAAGAAAAAATAACTAAGTTTATATTCCTCATAGAATTCTTCCTAAAAAAAGAACAGATGTGCAGTTGACCTTTACACTAAAGAGAGCTCTCTTTAGCCAGCGTCCCGTCGCGTCGATGCGATGGCACGATGACTACACAAAAGTTTTCGGTCTGTCACTGAAGTTAAGTAACGTCCAGCGGGGTAAGGACTTGAATAAGTGACCAGTAAAATTCAAACTCTCGTGATACTGATGGCTATTTCACTATTACCTCACCCAGTCTGGGTGAGGTTATAGTGGGTAGCTGGTTTTGAGAGTTTCCAGCGAATGGAGGGTAAAACTTTCATCTCAAATGACCTAGATGTTAGAGAGAAGTTTTTTTGTTCGCTCAGAACATTGCTTCTGGGACCACAAAATATTTGCCAGCACTACAACAGAATTTTTAATTTCAGAATGCAGCACAGAGATAATATGAATTTAGGTACCCCTCATAGAGCCTGATTAGGGTTCATTCCCTGGCCTCTCTCTCTCTATAGCCCCTGAGACTGACATAGGAGAGGGTATATGGTGACATTGAATTGATTACAGAACATTGCAATGAGCCTTATCTCTATGATAAAATGCATCTCTTATGAAAATGACAGGGTTTAAACTGTTTAAAGCAATGCAACTAGCAACTTATTTTTCAATTACTTGACAATTTAATATGCCCAGCTTGATGATCTCACACTGGTTAGTGATGAAATTTAGCAGTTCTTTCAGCCATGCAAGTATCCACAATTCCACACCTGATGATACGTACCTGAATAAATATGTGCCTGGACTGGAAAACAGAACCTTTACTCTCAGTACATAGCACAGAGATACATACAACTAAATTCTCATTCACAAACTTATGTCCATACAAGTGTAAAATGAACTAAATTTTTAATTAAGAGATTGGAGGGATACAAATTTCAAAACAACAAGAAAACCACAGCATATTAGAGTCAAACGACCACTGTGATCAAGAATTTGCATTTAATACAGGCAGACTCAGATAGTGACTACAAGAGAGGAGCTTAGAAACCAAGTGAGCATCTGTGTAGAGGCCATAGTTCAAATCAAAATAGGTATGGGTTAGCAATAATTTACTCAAGTTCAAGTAGTTGATCTCTGAGCTCTTCATAATTAAAATAGAAAGGTTCATAACATCCTAGACAGGTCTGAAAATGAGAGACAATTAAAGAAACTGTAGACAGTAGAAGAGACTGAGATTTGATTATCAAGTGCTTGGGTAAATCTAAAATACTTTTCTGGAATTTGACAGATAGGGTCCTTGGTACAGCATGACAGAAAATTCCACTTGATTTCTACATTCAATATATCATCTTCTATCATGGAAATTTTGTTGACATTAGCAATTGTAGCTTTGAGAGGTCACCTATTGTGGCCCACCCAAATCATAACTCAAGTGGACATTACTTTACTTAAAGAGGATTTACAAGAACTGATGTCTGATCAGGAAGCTTTTAGCACAGCCTCAGTCATTGGTACTTACATTGTATACCTATGTATTGTTAATAGTAGTCTAGAATGTCAACTCTCGACCATTTTTTTGAAAAATTCACAGAGGAGGAAAAATTGTCTAGCTCTGACATCCCTAGTTTTGGGTAAAAAGTTACATAACAATTTCTATGTGGTGAAACACAAGGTCTCTTTACATTTTTGTGACGAAGCCTTGTTCAGGAGACTGACAAAAAGGTGCACAATAACTTCAGAAGGTGCACAAAATACACAAAAGTTCAATTTTGGGGTAGGTATTTCTTGTTTTTTCAAAATCTTCAGTTATCTTGTATAACTTAACAGATATCAAAAAAAATTCTCAAACTTTGATTCCTGATATTTTTCACTTCTTGGAAAAATTGCTTTTAGAGCCCATTCCCAATTTTACCACAAAGCAGGTGTTTTTTCTGCTTGCTCTGGTGGCAATACATTTCAAATGAGACTCTCTGCATTGAAGAGCAGAGTAAACACCCCGCTTCAATGGGAACACTCTCATTTAGAATGTCTGCTACATACTGCTGATGGGCAATGGGCTTTTGGGGTTTTGGAAGGGAAATTTCTCCAAACATCAAAAATTCCAGAAATCAAATTAAAAAATGTTTATTTTGGGTTTATTTTAAAAATGTTTAGTCATACCAGCTTTATATTTATTACCTTCAGTTCACAAGATAATTCATAATCAAGGTTCTAAGGGGCCAATAATGTCAACGTAGATAACTACCTAGAAAATGGACTTTTGAGTGTTTCTTTTTTAATTATTGCACTCCTCATCATGACCAAATACTACAGTATTAAATATGTCGTGTAAACTAGACATATACCACATCTTTAACACTTAGACGACCGGCATGGTTTTTTGTGAATTCTCTTGTGGGACCGGCGATAATACGGCTCTCCGACATTGTGTACCACCGGTGGTACACCCGGTCCATTCCGTACGAACGTGCGTGTACCACCGGTGGTACACCCGGTTGTCTAAGTGTTAAAGTCATTGAAATTGACAAGCTAGCCAAGCTGTTCTGCATTTGCAGAGCTGCACTTATTTAAGGTCCCCCCATCTACATTTTATTTTACATTGTAAATATGTGATTAATCCACTAAGAAATAAAAGTAATTAAACATTGATGAACCTCAAATACAAAGAATAAGGGACAAATGATAAAACATGATTTAATTTAGGATAAGCCAGACTATCCCTCAAGTTGGGCTTTGTGTGCCCATAATCAGTTCAAACTCTTCTGGGTTGAGGGAGGTGACTTGATGGACTCTGACTCAACTTGAGTCTGACTTATCTTAAATTGTATCCTTGTGCACCAACACCTAAAAATTAAATGTGGATTCTTGTAAAATTCTAATAAATTTTAACATTCAATACACAAGAAACACCTGACTAGAAGCAAAGACAAAGTTCTTTTCCTTTTCAAGAAGTGAATAAAAAAAAGACCTACAAATTCAAGCAAAAGAAAGTGGAGTATTTGTTGAGAATTTCATACCTTAATAAAAAGCTTTTCCTCTTATCTTCTGGTTTTGGTTCTATTTGTGTATTGATTTAGCACTGAAGTTATTCCAGGGTAAACACTTTATGACTCATTTGCGTTCCTGTCTCCAAGGTGCAAAATGTATGAAAATTAGTTAAAATAAAACTAACGTACAATAAAAGACTATCTGTAGGTTTCAATAAGAAATTTAACTAGATAACTACATAAGATCTATCAAGAAAATGCAACCAAAAATTCTTATATTTTATTTTAAAACACCTTTACACTCTTCAAAACTTGAATGCTCCTCACTACGAACGCGCCCGCTACGAAGTGCAAACTCAAACTGATGATGAGAAGATGGGATGGGAAGTGCATGCTGCTTATGTTTGTGAACTGCCTTTTTGAAAAGTCCGAGATATCTGTGGACTTTTACTATACCGGGTGGGTTATCTTGAGCGATTAGAAATACACTATCAATAAAACTCCGTGTACATATTTCCTGACGGTTGAAAAATCTGTCATAATATATACTCTTTCTTAGGGCGGAATTAATAGACAACATCAATAACTTAAGTCGTTGGTAAGTGTTGGTTTTCCCTATCTTACACAGTACGCATTCGGTGACTTAGCGCCACAGAGGTATTAATAATAATAATAATAATAATGCTTTTTCATTGTGTTATTATGTCACAATTTTAGTGGGTAGCGTAGAATCATAGGACTTTACCACTTTAATTTACAATATCTTGTATTATTTTTTTTTGCCTATGATTCTGCCACTGGTCGCTGCTTCACATCAAAGCAGCTACTCATTTTTCCTCACGAGGTATGAGTGGACCCCGAACATCCAAGTACAGAGCAGAAAAAATCCTCCCCCGCTGGGAATCGAACCCAGGTCACCATGTGTGCAATGCCTAGCGCGCTAACTCACTCTGCCACAGTGACTACTTAATGTACATAATATAATTTGTATTGTATAAAAAACTAAAACTTAGGGCGGAATTAATAGACAACATCAATAACTTAAGTCGTTGGTAAGTGTCGATTTTCCTATCTACACAGTACGCAATCGTGACTTAGCGCCACAGAGTATTACAAAAACGTCTATTAATTCCGCCCTTAGTTTATGATTTTAAGGGCGGAATTAATAGACGTTTTTGTAATACCTCTGTGGCACTAAGTCAGGGATTGCGTACTGTGTAAGATAGGGAAAACCGACACTTACCAACGACTTAAGTTATTGATGTTGTCTATTAATTCCGCCCTAAGAGTTTTTTTTTATTGAACAAAAACAGTATGGACATCTTCTTAGAATTGAGTGAAAATCAAGTTTACGACGCGCGATGTCACAAAGGAAAATGAAAAATCTTATAGTTTACCTTTGAGTAATACGGTCTTGTGTTTAGTGTGAGTCTTCCTACTGTTATTAATCTTGAAAAATATCAATAACTACCTAGTACCTACCAACCCATAATAAGCCAAATTTATTCCAAGAACTTCGGTGTTTGGCAATCGATATCAATCGCCGCTATCCGCCACTGGCGTCTCCTCTAAATTCTATATTCAAAAATCTGTGTTAACACCTTAGAGATCTGTGATTTCCCCTCTTTTCTTGTATTCAAATCAGCTGCTCATTTCAATCAGCTGAGAATTGATTACAAATTTTGATAAGCACGGTTAGACGGCAAAACAAAAGCTTTTGAAATCACTTTTTATCAGTAATCAGACAGAAGGAATTCAGATGAGCAGACTGAACGTAGCCTTTGCGAAGAAAGTATTGTGGTATTTTTCTTCAGCTCGTGTGAAAAAATTAATATTCCAAATTCAATTTTCTTTGATAAATCTTATAATTAAGCGGGTCAAGTAGTGTGTTCTGTGGGGATGGCGGAGGCGGAGTATGCAATAGTGGATAAGTATTCCACTTCGGTAAGTAAACTACTTGTTGATTTCTACTTCATGAGCCAGGACACTTGTTATCAGGGGAAGAAATCTAAAAAGTTAAGAGAAATGTGGACAGACTTAATTGTTTATATAATTTTTTTGTCTATCATAGACCATGGTCTACCAATGAGTCACAAATGATTCCATGAACTTAGTACAACCACAGGTCACATTGTAAAAACTAGAAACAGACCTCCACATGAGATTTAGTGGTCTCGAAATTCTTCAGCATATCAATAATTAGAGTATTGCTTTTGTGTGTATTCCACTAAACTTGGTGTTACAAATTTATTGATAAAGTTTAACCACATTTTGAATATGAAGCTAACACCATGAGAGATAATGTATAGCACTTAAATACAACATATGTCTCATTAAAGTTCAACCATCAGTGGATGTATTATTATAACAAAAGAAACTTTTACAACAACAGCAAATAAAAGAAGTAGAGATGAAAAGCAAAAAATACAAACACAATACTTCCGATTTCTAATATTAGAAATTTCTAATAAGTAATACAATAGATCTTACTCAGAATGAAACAAAATAATCCCTACAAACCATAATAATAAATTTTCATTTCCCTTTTGTACCTATATTGTGTTATGTTTTTACATACCTAAATACCTATTATGTTTTTTATGAGCTGTTTAACATATGATTTGCTTCAGTCGGTAATCTTCTTCTCTGTACTGGAAAGTTTCATTTCCCTCTGCAGCTGGCATCCCTGTATCCCTGTTAGAATATTAAAAAATCCTTTCTCATTGCACTCTTTATAACATAAAAACCCCTTAAAAGTACAACAGATATATTGTACTTCAAGGGGATTTTAAATGAAAAATACATATCATTTACCCACCAAAAATTTACCGGTAGAGGGTAACAATTATGAACAGGTGATTGATTTTTTTCCCCATGGTTAACATCACACTTGTTATATTTAGAAAAAGAAAAGTATTTCTTATTATAGGTACCTTAGAGGCATTAAAAGAAACTACATTTTAGCTTTATAGAATGTACCAATACAGAGAGGAGTGAGTGACTGTTGCTTTCACAAGTATCAGATTTAGGGCTGAAGGAGTTTCATTTGAATACCAACCTCAGTAGCTTGATTAATAAGGTGGTTGACTCATAAACTAGAAGTCAGTAATTTGATTTTGAGAGTTTGGCTAAAACTTAGTGAGGCCAGTTTGAGAGATAAACACAAATATGATAGTGTAAATGAATGAAAATATTGTTGTATAAGAAGGTTTATGTCATCATCCTAACAAGTCCTGATGAGTAATGGTCATGACTCATTGAAGTACAACTTGAGGTCAAAATACATGTTCTCTTACTTGTACCTTTAAATCAATGTTTTTAGAGGTTATTAAACACTTCAAAGTCATGATCTTCCTTGTATATATTCCTTTTATATATTCTTTTTAATTATTTTCAGACTGGACTGATATACATTTTCAACCTAGTGATAGGCACAGGAGCACTCACACTACCCCATGCAATACAAGAGACAGGATGGATACTGGGAACAGTTATACTCACTCTCATTTGTTTATTCAGGTAGGTATCTATACTACCACATTAAATAAGTCCAAGCTCAATATAACAGCATTGCTAGTGCCAAAATGTTTAGTCTCTTGCCAGACATTTCCCTTGCCCACAGAACTAGTTGGTTAGTGAGACAAACCATCTTGCAGATATAAAGCCTATAAAAGTATTTAATACAGTATCTTAAATATACCAGTTTTTGATGTGTCACTTGAGTTGAGCAACATCCAGAAAGGTAAGGACTTGGATAGGTGATTAATTCAATTTAAATTATCATGATGTTGGCTAGTCCTGTCACCACTCAAGTTGGGTAAGTATAATTTGTGTAGTTGGTTTGTGAGTTTTTAGATATGACCATGCAATTGAAAACAACTTTTAACCCAAAGATAAGTCTTAATTTTCAAGTAACTTCCAACTACCTTAGTCAGTTAGAGGTCTATTATTTCTATTTATAGTCAAGCAGCCAGATGACATGCTAATGGACCCACTAAAAAAAATATTTGTACTTCTTGATTTTCAGTTTTATCACTGTCACATTTGTGTTCGAGTCAATGGCCACCACAAATGCTATTCGCCAGTGGCGTAAAATAGGAGAGCTCAGACGAATCAGCTCCTATTTGAGGCAGAGTATCAATAGTTCTGTGGACCGTCTCACAGACACTTCTGTGAGTACAAGTGTGGATGAGCTCACTAACACTGAGAATGTCCCTCTCAATGGAACAGCAGAAATCAGAAGAAGTGCAGGTAAGCCTTAATTTTACAATTTCTTCATGTTGATTTTTACATTTTAAAAATCGCTACCATCGTTCACGATGACGCCACCCTATGCTGATGATTTATTATATCATTGTATGTAAAAGGGAACATTCTTAAAGACTTGACTACTTTACAATAAAAACATACACATTACAAACAAGTACCTTCAATATTTAGTGTACAAATACCTGAATATAAGAGAAGACTGTTCGTCTGAAACTCGATATAAAGAAGCTGGATTTAGTAAAAACTTGACATAAGTGTAGGTAAGCCTTAATTTTACAATTTCTTCATGTTGATTTTTATATTTTATGTTTTTTCATGTAAATCTCCTCATTATTATTATTATTTATTATAGTCTGGCTGGGGGACTATAAACAGGGAGTAGGCCAGCATTGGCTTGTTTCTGGAGGCCCTTGTCGATTATTAGCCTCCTTGTAAAGACAGTGGTAGAAGTGCTGAGTCATTCCTCCACTGTCTGGCTACCATCGTTCACGATGACGCCACCCTATGCTGATGATTTATTATATCATTGTATGTAAAAGGGAACATTCTTAAAGACTTGACTACTTTACAATAAAAACATACACATTACAAACAAGTACCTTCAATATTTAGTGTACAAATACCTGAATATAAGAGAAAACTGTTCGTCTGAAACTCGATATAAAGAAGCTGGATTTAGTAAAAATTTGACATAAGAGAAGAAAATCTTGGTCCCTTGGATTCTCTTATATCCAAGTTGGGCTGTATTGTACAAATGTTTTCCCTTGCTAGGAACCAAAAAAATGGTGGTGTTGAGTGGGTGTTATAACATCTTCATAACTTAATAAGTACTGTAATAATATTATTATACTTAAGAAGTACTGTAATAATATTATTATTACTTTAAGAAGTACTGAGAGCTGAAAGTATACATATTTTCTCTGTTTTTTGTTTTTCTTTACAGAGCTGTTTCCTAATTTCCCCACTGAACCAAAAGTGTTGTACACACTGGAAACTAAAGTGGAGATGGTGAGTATTTTTATTTACATATCTACTGGAGACGAAATTGTAATATCCATACAAGAAGTTTTGAATTTACTCATCAATAAAATTGTTTTATTGTATTTTGTCCTGGCATTTCTTTGTGCATTTTGTGTAGTTTTTGTAACAAGATTCTGGCGGTCATTGTTTGGAATAAAAATATAAATATATTCCAACACAAAAAGCTTCCTCTATAGTCTTATTCAAAATTAAAACTATCAATTCATTTTTTCAGGCTGAAATGTCAAGCATGTATTTCTCCAAAGTGGGTCGCAGCTTATTCTTCCTCGTGTTAGTGGTGTATCTGTTTGGAGACCTGTCCATATATTGTGCCACGGTGGCCAAATGCTTAGTTAATATTGTCTGGTGAGTAAATACTCCGTTCTCCGTGGTAAACTTCATGCCTCTTAATCCTTAGGTTGCGGGATCGATTTCCAGCTGGAAAAATAATGTCTCTCAGAAACAGAAATAGTCCTAGGCAAAAATGAAACCTATAGTCAGGTTACATTGTAGCACTGTACCTATCAATGTGCCATTTACCCAGGTTTATATAGAGGAATTGTTTTTTTTTTTTAAGCAAAAAAAGTTCTTTCGTAAGTTACTCACTTGCCATGTGGAAGGTTCCTTGTTCGAATCCCAGAGCTGACAAAAAATAGTATTGAAAATTTGGTTACAGTTGTTTGTAAGGGATACCTTCTGGTGCGTTTGAGTTAACCAAGCACCTAACAGGGAAGTATTGAGTCACTTCTCGCCGATCAGAGGGGAAGCTTACTACGGGATGAGCATGCTTTAACACAGACCACAATGCTACGAAATGAAAAAGGTTATTAAGCACTCATATTTTTTTTAATCATCTGTCAGAAGCTGTGTGTAAGTGATTAAAATGTATGATCTTACATGCTTTTAACCATGTCAATTTTTTGACTTATCTAGTGATCCTGTACCGGCAAACTTGACCAACAATGAAACTCTGCAGTGCTTACACAACTATCCCATATCCCGGGGAAGCAGCTACTACATATTTGTGACTCTGTTCACTATTCTCCTCGGCCCGTTCGTGTTCTTCAACGTCCACAAGACCAAGTACCTTCAGTTCCTGACCTCGGTCATGCGGTGTGCTGGTAAGTTTATCAATTTTTTATTTTATTTATTTACACTTTATTAATAGGACATATTATATAAAAGACAAATAATTACAATTAAAACACAATATAATAGAAGAAAAAAATAAAGAAAAAATAAATAAATTTATACATAAATATATATCAATAAAGATACCCAGCTGGGAATCGAACCCAGGTCACCGTGCTACACTTCTCGGCCACGGTGACGATTTGATTTATCAATGTTTCTCTTTATAACAAAATATTGGAGTGATTTGTTTACAAAGTCTGGGTCATCTTGGTTATAAAAAATGAAATGCATGGAACTATGTTTTCCGTAACCTTACACTCTGCCGGCTGTCTCTTTCTTTGTATAGCGTTCTTCACTCCTCGGCCGAGGTGTTTGATAAAGTATTTTTTCACATGTAGAATTTTCAATTTTGGACAACATCAGATTTAAAAAAATAAGAGATTAATACAGGACTACAGTGTAGGTAGATAATTAAAACTGAAGAAAAAACCTACAGTCGAACTTGGTTATGTGGAATAGTCAGGGACTGACCCTTTTATTCCACTTGGCCAGCATCAAAAAACAAATCAATTGACACAAACAAGTTAGTGTCAATTGTGTCCCATTCATTGCTGTTACCCGGTTAAAGAGATTTTCTCGCGATTTACCATCATCCACCTCTTTCCAACACCCGTGATGTCCATTTCAATCTCGTTCCAGCTACAGAGAACAGGATAAACCTTGGAAGTTTTCAATTTCTCATCAACAGATACCAAAATTCCACTCAATGATGAATTTGGTCTTCCAGGGGTTGAAACCAACACTTTATTTACACATATCGAGGAGTTCCACATAAAATATCCAGTCCCACAAATCCAGTTTGATTGTTATTCGAAACAATGATATATGTTTGTTCCGAAAAATGGCGTTTCATTTCGGAAATCACCTTCAACTCAGATTAAATGTTACAATTAATTAAATTATATTGATTTGTTTTGAAGATGTACAATTGTACATGGCACTGAGGTATACTATACCACAAAAACAAAACACTGTCTTTTAAATGTGTTTAGGCTTTGGTAAATGTACGGAATGTTATAATAATAATAAAATACCGACGGTGCACCGTTGTTCATTTATTTATTTAAGATTAATCTATTACATTAATAGCTATTATACATGAATGTACGATTAGCGCGCGATAGCTCAGTGTAAGCACTCGTTTGCCATCGAGGTCCGGTTCCGATTCCCGTGCCGACAAAAATTTGTTATTCTTAATTAGGTTACAATTGTTTGTAACCTTCCGGTGCACTCGTGTTGACCCGCACCTATGGAAGTATTGTCTCACTTTCGCCATCAGAGGGGAGGCTTACTACGGATGGCAGGTTACAACACAGACCACAAGCGTCTACAGTAGTCTGTTTTCATGGCTACGAATAAAACGGCTTGTGAAACACTCATCTTTTTTTTTTAAATGTATTATTATGTTTGTGTAAAAGATAGAAAGAAAAGAAAAAAAAAAGATATAAGTAATTATTTAATCTGTAGCCCGGGTTTGGACCGATTGGTCACATGCCTCCTTATAAGGAGAGGCCTCAGATACCAATCTGATTTTGTACAACTTTATTGTGTTTTATGTATTTATGTTAAAATGTGTAAATTTAATCGTACAAATAAAGGCTATTTACATTACATTACATTATCAGGGTGTCTACTGGTCAGGGAAAACCTGGAAAACCTGGAATTGTCAGGGAATTTTTTGATACCAAAAAAGTCAGGGAAAAGTCAGGGAATTTGTGAAAAAACACCATAAGTCAGGGAATTTTGTGAAAAAACACCAAAAGTCAGGGAATTTTTTTCAAGATCCAATTTTGTCATGAAAATGATTAATAAAAAAAAATTCGCCTGCGGCGCCACTGTAATCCAGGCAGTGTGATAATGCTTCTTTGGAAAAAAAAAAAAAAAAAAAAAAAAAAAAACACACAACACTCTTAACCACTTTTTGATAATATTAACAAAATTTTAGCAGGTTTTTTTTCAGGGTTTTCCCTTTCTAAATAAGAATCTACTTTTTAATTTCCTTATCCTATTGTGAGGAAAATATTTCATGTATTTTTATACCTGAATACTATAGTAAATATGGCTTAAATAAAGGCTTATCTTCGAATTAACGGAATTATTGTCTTTTTTTTTATTTAACCTAAGCAAACAAAACCCGACTTAGGACAATGTATTAATATGAGTAATAAAACTCCAATCACATATTATTTTTCCAGCGTAGGGATGTGGCAACCCCATCACCCAGCACATTGCACAAAGTATTGCAGTCAGCCAATAACATACCCCCCTCCCTATTAACAAAAATCCTTTTCCTTCTAATTTGCAAAATAATTAAGTCTACAATGAACTATCTATATCTATAAAAGAAAGCTGTCTGTATGTGTGTATGTATGTGTGTATGTATGTATGTATGTTCTTTATACAAATCCACACCGTTTGACCGAGAAACCTGAAATTTTCCACATAGGTCCGCTTGGATCAGGAAATTCTTCTAGGCTAGATTATATCTCCCTGAGGTTAAGCTACAATGAGTAAGGATAAAAATGGATGGGTGACGCAAAAAAAATGCACGTTTTTTGACATAAATGACATTTTTTCTCGAAATTTGTCGCGACGACCTATCAACTCAAAGCGAGAAAGTTTTAGGCAAGGGTTTGAGCTTTCAATTGACATATCGATCGCGAATTTCTGATGAGCCGTTCTTGAGCTACGCCGGGTAAGGTAAAAAAATGGATGGGTAACATGTAAAATATTCACGTTTTTTGACCTAAATGACATTTTTTCTCGAAATTTGAAGTGACGACCTATCAACTCAGAGCAAGAAAGTTTTAGGCAAGGGTTTAGGCTTTCATTTGACATATTGATCGCGAAATTCTGATGAGCCATTCTTGAGCTACGCCGGGGAAGGCCAGAAAATAGATGGGCGACAAAAAATATTCAGGTTTTTTTTCAAACCTAAATGACATTTTTGTGTGTGTGTGTGTGTGGTGTGTGTGTGTGGTGTGTGTGTGGTGTGTGTGTGTGTGTGTGTGTGTGTGTGGTGTGTGTGTATGGTGTGTGTGTGTGGTGTGTGTGTGGTGTGTGTGTGTGGTGTGTGTGTGGTGTGTGTGTGTGGTGTGTGTGTGTGGTGTGTGTGTGGTGTGGTTGTGTGTGTGTGTGGTGGTGTGGGGTGTGTGCGTGTGTGGTGGGTGTGTGTGGGGTGTGTAAATGTGTGTGTGTGGGTGGGTGTGTGTGTGCGTTGTGTGTGTCTGATGGGCTGGCGAAGCGGCGGGTGTAACCCGCTAGTATCAAATAAAAATACTGAACTATTCAAGACGCGTAACTACCTATATCCAATTGAACAAATTCATAATTATAATTGTGGAGGAGCGGTCACCCGTCCAAGTACCGTCTATGTGCGATGTCGGTAGCTTACCTCAGTTAAAGTGCTTTCCTTATCCTATAATGAGGAAAGTATTGTATTCGGCGAAATTTCAAAAAATATGAGAATATAATTTGTGTATTTCTTTTTTTAACATTCCTAACACATTCTTGGTAAGAGCTACCGTTAGCGAACTTTTATAAAATTTACGAGAAAAGAATTGGTGATTTCGTAGAACCTACCAAAAACTCATTTAATATATTTAGAAAAAATGTTTGGTTGGGTGGCGGTGGGCTTGCAAAAAAATAATAATAGAAGTCTGATTGAGGTCTTATATAATAAACATATAATGTCTCCTTAAAAAAAGTAGACTGGAAAAACTGGAAAAATGGTCTGGAAAACCTGGAAAAGTCAGGGAATTTTACTTTGACCATTTAGTAGACACCCTGATTATGCAACACTTCTCCTCCGTTTTCCCAGCCTTCTTCATAATGATCGTGCTGGCGACGATGCGTCTGTTCCGCTCGGATCTCTGAACATTATACATTCATGTACGATTAATGCATTATGCAACACTTTTCCTCCGTTTTCCCAGCCTTCTTCATAATGATCGTGCTGGCGACGCTGCGTCTGTTCCGCTCTGATCTCCCGCACGGCGCCCCCTCCCCGGTGCTGTGGGGGGGACTCACCACTCTGTTCGGGTGCGGGGTCTACTCCTTCATGTGCCACCACTCGCTGCCCTCCGTGGTCACCCCCATGAGGAACAAGTCTCAGCTGATGCAGCTCACGGGCTTCGATCTCATGGTACCGAATAATAATTGTTCTCTTAATTTTTTAACCCTGTAAAGCCCGTTGTTACATATATGCAGGGTGGACACAAAGTCTCACCCCACTCGGCGAGGCGGCCAGTAACTAACACTATCAGATAAGGTTGAGTTTGTTTGAAAGGTGTAGTTGAGAGGATTTCTCATGAAAAAAAAATCATTTTTTTTTTTTTTTTTTTTTTTTTTACACTTTATTAGGTAATAGGACATATACAATACAAATAATTACAAATGAAAATACAATATACAATATAACAGAAGAAAAAAATAAAGAAAAAATAAATAAATATATACATAATATATGTCCTAACTAAAGGGCGGGGTTATTGCCTTAGGCAATCTCTTCCACCCAACCCTTATCTCTCTACCAATTCTTTTCTAGAGATACAGCATAGAACACAGTCATACTGCGAGTGGGGTCAGACTTTGTGATCACCCTGTATATATATAACAAGATATTTCAAAGATTCATGCTCGCTTTCATTTTGTTTTTTTCTTCGTTTAAAACCTACCCTAACCTATCATCGCACATGTTCTCAGCTGTTTACAAAAGCAAACATTGTATGGTTCTACTTGTGGTTTCATAGAAGTTTCATCACTTTAGAGAAAAGCGTTTCGAGGGAACTGCATGCCTACTGAGAGGGTAAACTTCTTTTCAGTTATTTTCAGTTTTTTTTTTATATAGGAGATCAAATAAAGTAATTTTTATTTGTGTAGTAAAGCTTCCATCTATTGTATCATACAATTTGTATGTACATTCTACATTTCTACTTAGAAAGGTCCAAAATTTCAATTACACATATGTACATGGTATTAGAGATTTTTTTACATTTTTGAACTAAATAACCAATATTTAGAAGAAAAAATTTTCTTGTCTTTTTCACTTCTTGGGCATTACAGGCTTCTAATAATTAGTACAAACCAGCTGTCGTCCACCAATTCTCGTATCACTTATCAATCACTCAATGTTGTATGAAGTTATGTGGGTAGCAGACCTCCCTCATTCTGAACTCTACAAATCCAAACTTCCCCTTTCAATCCTTCTACAAACCATCTAACTACTCGTCAAATACACAATACGAGTTCGTTGTTGCCTAAGAAATCTAACTTGGGAGAGGGTGCTTTCGTAAGATCGAGTTGTATTTCCTGCGATCGATCAGAAGTGCCCTCTCTAACTATTTAAGAACATCAGTCAGTCGTCTGCTAACATGGTTAGAAATGAGAATGACTAGATTCACCCTGACTCATTCAGGAGGCTTTATAATTTGAAAGGCAGATTTTACTAAATAGTTCCTTAATGACTGGTTAATATCTGTTTATGAGTCCCCTTGCTCAAACTGATGATCACAGTACGACATGTTATAAGTGCCGAGAGAACACGTGCTGGATACTACATTTTTATATTGTAGCCAACATGTGACTCTATTCTCTTTATGGATAATTTTAAGTTATTTTGTACAAAGATAGCCTCATATTAATCGTTTTACATGATGCATTACATTATATGTTTTTTAATTTAATTGTCAATGGCTACATACTACTTACAATAAAAAGACCAGTTATCAACATTGTTACGTTCCTGTTATAAATAGTTCGTTCGTCGCCACAGCGTTAGTCTACTCCTGCTGTTCTAAGTCTGCCTCCCTATCATGAGGATGTCTACTTCCTTTGTGACAGCAAGATCCCAGCACAGACTGAAACGTAGATTTCTCTATATCCTCTCACTCTGAATAGCTTCCCACAGCAGACTCTGAGAACAACATCCTTAGTAAGTCTACCTCCAGAAAACTGCATCTGAAACTCCCTTTACATAGCCTCCAGCAACTGGTTCATTCTATTTCCCTTGTAATATCCTACAGCCGACTGCTGTTATACCATGTTTAACGTGCATGACAGCTGGTCTAATTTCACCTGTTTATATCAACCAGTCCAGACAGTGAATGATCTACACTTCTGTTATGTATTTAAAGTCCCCCAGACCAACGAAGCTGATCTACTTCCTGTTTATATCCCCTCAGCCAGACTGCTGTCTACTCCTGTTTATAGTCCCCCAGCCAGACTGCTGATCTACTCCTGTTTATAGTCCCCAGCCAGACTGCTGGATCTACATCCGTTTAGTCCCCCAGCCAGATGCTGATCTACTCCCTGTTTATAGTCCCCCAGCCAGACTGCTGATCTACTCCTGTTTATAGTCCCCCAGCCAGACTGCTGTCTACTCCTGTTTATAGTCCCCCAGCCAGACTCGTTACTCGTTGCCCAGAATGCTCACTCCTGTTTATAGTCCCCCAGCCAGACTGCTGATCTACTCCTGTTTAATAGTCCCCACAGCCAGACTGCTGACATCAACTGTCCTGTTTATAGTCCCCCAGCCAGACTGCTGTCTACTCCTGTTTATAGTCCCCCAGCCAGACTGCTGATCTACTCCCTGTTTATAGTCCCCCAGCCAGACTGCTGATCTACTCCCTGTTTATTGTCCCCCAGCCAGACTGCTGGTCTACTCCCTGTTTAGAGTCCCCCGCTAGACTGCTCATCTACTCCCTGTTTATAGTCCCCCAGCCAGACTGTTTATTGTTGCCCAGCCAGACTGTTTATTGTTCCCAGCCAGACTTTTTAAATAAGCATAATTAATTATTGTTTATAAAAGTTCTTTTTTTAATGGCTTTTAATAAGCTCTTTTTGTATATTTTTTTTATACAAATACATAATTATGTATCTCTATGTTGAACATTTCAGGCCGTGCTGTTCCATCAGGAGCAGAGCAGCTGGGTCATGAGGGACATTATGGTGCCCTCGGTTGTGATACTCTTCCCTGTGGTCATATCTCTGACTACCAGTGACATCAGTCTTCTAGTAGGCATCACCGGATCCTATGGAGGTGAGATATACCTGTTAAACTTAGCATGGGCCGCGGGTTCAAGGGACAACAGGTTTCAAAAATGCTATCAACAAAAAAATTAATTAAATATTTTTTTTATAAACATTTATTTAAAGAGACGTGTCTATATCATTTCGAGTCCTTGCCCTATTAAACCATCTATTATACCTTGTGAGGAAGATGAGAAGCTGCGTGGATGTGAGCAATGAACAGTAGCAGAGTTATTGACATTTTTTTTGTTGTATTTTGTATTTTTATAAATCAAGAACATTTTATCAAAAACAAATGAAAGAACATGAAAAAACTAAAAAAAAAAAATTAATTAAAAATGTTCATAAAATAATTTTTATTATTATTTTTATTAAAAAATAGTATTTAAAGTTTAGTTGAGTTGTGCAAAGTTGCATGTGTTGGTCCTCACCTTTATGAGTTTGTAAATAATATAGATAGGATACAAATAAAAACATTATTTATTTATACCTACACCTCCAGCGCTTGAATACAAAAATAAAGTTAAAAAATGAATTGTTTCAAAGTACTTGACCCATGTCGACCCTTTCGCATGTGTCCCATTCACCCATTAAATATATAAGACCTGTTTCACTGCTGGAGTAAAGGGTCTTCGACAGTATAAACAAGGTATATTCTATTTGCCTAGCACATACTTAAAAAGTAAATTAGGCTATGTGATCTAAAATTTTGTTGTATTGTAGCTTCTGTCTGTCCCTGTAGCTCAGTGGTAAAGGCGGTACTCTGTGAATCCAAAGCTTCCAGTGGTCGCGGGTTCGAAACCCAACCGGACATGACAAGTTATCCTCCCATTCGGGATTTTTACCACATAATAATACGTCTTGAGCTTACTGCTGGAATAATGGGACTTAATAGTCCTAATCAGGCAGTATAAATAAGGCGATATTATTATTATTATTTGTAAATAACATAAAAATGTAAATAAATAAAAGTTGAAAGACAGAAAAATTACTTATTTTACTTGCAGGTGCTTGTATACAATACGTGATCCCCGCGTTCATCGTGATATTCTCCCGGGCGGAGGTGCCTGAGGACCTGAAGCACGTCCCCAACCAGTTCCGCTCCCCCTTCCACTCCTTCCTCTGGCCCATCCTCATCCTGGTGTGGGCCGGCATTACCATCGCCTTCGTCACCATCGACCACATAGAGAACATGTTCAAGGTCCTCATCACAGACGTCACGCCTCAGGTGACGCCTGGACTGTTGAAGTGATTTCCATCCAGGGAGACATGGCCAAAGTAACGCTGGACTGTTGAATGATTCCATCCAGGAGACGCCTCAGTGACGCCTGGACTGTTGAAGTGATTTCCATCCAGGGAGACAGGCCAAGTACGCCTGGACTGTTGAAGTGATTTCCATCCAGGGAGACATGGCCAAAGTAACGCCTGGACTGTTGAAGTGATTTCCATCCAGGGAGACATGCCAAAGTAACGCCTGGACTGTTGAAGTGATTTCCATCCAGGGAGACATGGCCAAAGTAACGCCTGGACTGTTGAAGTGATTTCCATCCAGGGAGACATGCCAAGTACGCCTGGACTGTTGAAGTGATTTCCATCCAGGGAGACTGGCCAAAGTAACGCCTGGACTGTTGAAGTGATTTCCACCCAGGGAGACATGGCCAAAGTAACGCCTGGACTGTTGAAGTGATTTCCTCCAGGAGACCCCAGTACGCCTGGACTGTTGAAGTGATTTCCATCCAGGAGACATGGCCAAAGTAACGCCTGGACTGTTGAAGTGATTTCCGTCCAGGGAGACATGGCCAAAAGTAACGCCTGGACCTGTTGAAGTGATTTCCATCCAGGGAGACCCCCTCAGGTGACGCCTGGACTGTTGAAGTGATTTCCATCCAGGGAGACATGGCCAAAGTAACGCCTGGACTGCTGAGGTGATTTCCGTCCAGGGAGACATGGCCACAAAAAGTCTCGTTTAAAACACATGGACGACCGGCATGTTTTTTAGTAAGTTCTCCCGTGGGACCGGCGATGTTTAGGCTATTCACAGGCGTAGTACATGCGTGTACCACCGGTGGTACACCCGGTCCATTCCGTACAGACACGCGTGTACCACCGGTGGTACACCTGGTCGTCCAAGTGTTAACTTGAAAATCCACGAAGTCTTCTTTTTACCCTGGGGGATGACGAGGGGTTCCACGACTTTTTGGACTGACTGTTTTTATTTACGTGAGACAAGGTTATCATTGAAAACAATTAATCAGTGAATTCGCTTGAGAACATTAAGACGTTTATTCAATGGCGTTCAATGAAATTGACGGTACAGACCGTACTTTGTTTCAAGACTTTGAAGGCGCTGTGTACATTAAAGTGATATTATTAGAGATGTTCCTTATCTACGATGAAATTATTTTTGTAAGGTCATCCAAAAAGCCAATTTATTTTAGTTTTTCTTTTAGTTCGATTTCGTTATTTGAAATGTGAATTACATACTTTTTTTTACAGGTTTTTTGGTATGAATGAAGATAATTGACTTTAGTAATAGTCATGATTCATTGGACTAAAATTGTTAATGGACTTATCCGTTTGACCACCTATAGCATAGGAACATTTGATTTTTATTTGTTGACATTTTGTACGAAAATATTTGCCAAAGAAAGCCTCTTATTGAATGAATAATTATTTAGATGTCATAGGAATTAGAATGGATTGGTTGTTTTTATAATTCAACACACCGAGCGTCATATAAATTCATTTAATTAGATTTTTTGTAAACGATCAAATTACAAATAATTTATTTTATTTTTTGACTTTTAACGTAAACCATTGAACAAGGCCTGATGACGTAATATGATTTTCATTAATTAGCTGTCACAAGAATAAGGCGGTATAAGAAATGTTTTGTTTTTTTTTTTAAATTGATGTTTATTTATAGAGGAGACTTAATTAACAATCAGAGTCCTTGCTCCTTGTTTATTTTTAATAATGATAATGATTATTTTAAATGAAAAGATAATATCTCAGAAGAGTGGGGTGAAAGAGCCCCCTGTGTAAATAAGTTAAATATACGTATGTTATTTGTGCTGATTTAGAACGGCATCTATTTTTTAGAAAGATTTTCAATATTCCTTTTCGACGGAAGAAATTTTTGATTTTGTTTAACGAGAATTTAAAAAAATAACTCAGAATTTTTACAAATTAAACTACCTAAATTTACTTTTCCAAGGTCTTCTTTAGCTTAGCATGGAATTGATTCGAATTGGCTCGATATGTGTGTCTCTAACTTTATAAATCACAATTTGAAGGATTCCACTTGATATGACATATTAATTTTGTAATTACAAGTTCCTTTCACCACTGGTGTAAATCTTTGGGGTGAAAATTTACTGTTTCTTAAAATTTCAGCTAAAATTTCAAAGCAAAAGGGTCTAATAGATGTAACCTACGCACATAAATTTTACATTACCTGCGCTTGAGTTTTGTAATTGTTTTCTTTCATTTTGTAAGTTAACTAGCCGCGTTATGGCCAGGCCAGCTACGCAAGTGATCAAGTTAATGTGATCTCAAATAATTTTATTATAGAAAATTCCAGACCTTATGAGACATTCTCATTATGTTATTTTTTATTTATAAAAAAATGTTATATTTATTTATTTGAGAGTTGGGAATCCACACATAGTGTTAAGGCTTTAAATTATTTATAATTGGAAATGGATCTGAAAAACGCAACATAGGGTCTGTTTCAAGCATAATTATATTATCAGGAGCCCGCCAATCTTGCCTATCTCAACTCTCAAAGTGAAGTATAAAAGAATATAAAGATGTAACATCTTTATATTCTTTCTTTTTTGTAGCATGTTTGTGCCTTTTTTAAATGTCATACAGGGTGACCCCAGTGTATGTTGACCTAATTCGAAAATAACTTAGAAAATATTTGTCTTGTTTTGTTGAGAATAAGAGGTGGTTCATGTCAATTTAAAATGTAAGAGGTTGCATTCACATATTTCCGTGATTATTTAATTTTAAATAAGAGTTATGTACAGGGTTTAAAAACGTTAATGGAATTGAAAAAAATTAAAATTGAATCTGCACATTCCTCAGGAAATCAAAATTTATTTTTCGAAAATAATTACTCTCTTCCCAATAGGTTTTTTCTTCTTTGTTGATATTTTGTCTCGAATTTATTTTTGTGCTTTTCAAAATCTCTTTGAAATTTATGTTCTTGTTCGTGAATCTCATAAATATTTTCTATTTTTTATACATACTTTAAAATTAATATTAATTGTCAAATGTTTACATTTTGTAAAATAAAGAAAATCTCTCTAGAATATTATGGTTCTTTATTTTCAGTTTTTTTTTTTTTTTATTAAATATTGTGGTATTATTGGTTAGCTATAATAATAATAATTCCGTGTCCGTGAGATAGGTATTGATACCTAAATCACGGTGGTGAGAGGATTATATGGACGCCCAGATCCAATGTCTAGGCTCCTTTCATGTCCATTGATTCTATTTGGTTTTAACGTCCTGACTTGAGGTAGACAGGACGGGGGTTTTACCCTCCATTCGCTGGGAATCGTACCAGCTACCCATTTTAACCACACCCAGCCTGGGTAATCAGTACCGATATCTATTTACAGTTCTAATAATATTTATGACTGGGTCAAGATGCGCCTGCCAGGTCTGAGCTCGTGTAATTGGTGGAAATTGATCACGTAACGTTAAATATAAATGAGCCGAGACCTGACAGCCACATCTCGACCCAGCCATTTATAAAGCGACATAAGGACTACCTTGGGAGAAAAAGTCACGAGGATTTTATAACATATTTTTCATCTCAAATATCTAAATGAATTTGAGTACACATACCTCAGAGGGAATCACATTAGCTTGGTATGCAGAGTCTGGTTCAAATCGCGACTGAATAGAACATGTGGCCCACCTATGGGTATATGTGGCGTAATTTGGTCCACCTCTGTGTTTGTATGGCACCCTGTGGCCTACCTCTATGTACATGTGCATTATGTGATATACTGTCAAACCGTGATACTTTGACCAATCCACTCACTTTCAACTGAACATAAGGAAAATAATTCACTCGTTTTGTTATGATATCAGCTAAATATGTGATAAAGACAATAAAGACTTTTTCAAATAAAAACACAGGGTATACAGAGAAATATCTAACATAAATGTATATTTAAATATTTACTGTTATGGATATTGAAATGCAACTTTTTTGTTGTTAGTTTCGTTTCTCTAAATTACAAAAATGTTACAAAAGAATCAATAGTAAATGTGTGATTCTAGGATTAGGATGCACGGGTTCTCAATAGGAATATCAGGATCTACCTAGTAATTTATATAGTTTATGACAAGTTCAAAATATGACTGTATTGGCAAGAGATTATGAGAATTCGAATGGGTTATTTCATTGCTTTGTACTCAGTCAATGTCAACTGTGAAAGTCTTGACAAATCATGGATAAGTACATTAAGTAAGTAATCATACAAAGAGCTCTGCATTATTATAATTACCTACCCTCTGACATCTTGATATTCCTATTGAAATACCTATGTAATATGGAGGTCAAATAAATAAAATCAGACAAACATATACTATACAAACATGAAGTAGTATCTATCTATGTATATTGTATATCCTATCTATGTTTTAAGGAAATGTTAATTATTATTTTAATTTAGGGCAAAGCTAATCATTATTTTTGATATGTTTTAACTATACTTTACAAGATCTACTTTGGTGAATAATAATTCATTATAATGCCAGTAAGAGTCACACAGAGAGGCTTCTTTCAAAATAATGAAATATGATTTTTTAGTACAAAATATTGAACTTTTTTAACAGAGTAACTGGAATTTATAAAACTATTTCTTTGAACAACAAAAATTATGACGACAGAGTAAAGAATTGCAATTAAAATGCTCAATTTATTTGTTTTTCATATGAGGCAAGAATAGGGCCTAATTTATCTAAGGCTTTCTTTTCAGCAATTATTATTGCAGAGTGAGTTTAAATGAATTTCATTTAGATACAAGATGTACCTGTACCTACGTGATTTTCTAGTCATGGAATTGAAAATAAATATTATGAATCTAAATATTTCCATCATCACTCCTATAATTAATCAAGCAATAGTTTTCACCAAGAATATCTAAAATAAAAAAAGCTAACGAAGAATCTAATGAGAAAAATAATGCAAAAACTTAGAAACGTCTTTGGTATGAGGTTGTTTTAAATTTTCTTTATAAGCTGTACACTAAATTTGAACAGTTGCCATACAATTTAAAATTGAAAGAAAACAAAGTTGGATTAGAAAATGACAAGAATAAGAAAGAAAATTAAAGCGGTGTAAACGAATGACGTTAGTGCGTACTTTGTAGGGTTGGTTTATGAAGGAACCAGGACATTTTGTCTCGTGGGGATCGTTTAAAAAAACAACTGTGCTTACACATAGGGAAACAATTCGTTAAATCAGAGTATACATAAAAGTGGGTGATAATTTGATCCGTGCCACTGGCACTCAAAGTGCCAAAGAATTCTTGCTGCAGAGAATATCCATAGCGATTCAACGCGGCAATGCAGCCTGCATTCTTGGTACTCTACCACATGTCAGTGGCATGGATCATATACAACCTTCACTAGTGAATAATACAATGTTAACAATAAAATAAATATCAAAGCATAAATATTGGAATCATGAGTTTAACTCCTCGTGTTACACCCTCGATAACGCTGAACCAAACGACACAACCAGGGCAAAATTGCAAATATGTACAAGTAATTTCTAAAATAAAATAATTAAGGCAGTGCAAAGCATCTTACTTTACTTAAGTAGTTGAGAGAAAGATATAAAGTAAACCTAGTAAATGCGAAACCATGAATTGGGTCCATACCGAGAAAAGTTGTGACGGGGTCAAGACTCAAGACTCGACTGCTGGGTTCCAGCTCAGGTAGATTTAGCGTCACGTGATATATTTCCACCCATCACAGGAGCTCTAAATTGATCACGTAACGCAAAATACACATGAGCTAGGACCCAGCAGTCGAGTCTCGACCCGGCCATTAGTGTTGGGTTGAGGCAATTTATACAATTATTTCCTCTCCGGCTTCAATATTGGTGAAAAATATTATACCTCAAGAAAAAATAAAAATTCAAATATCTCGTAAACCATAAGAGTTATCAAAAAAAAAGAACAAAATCGTCTTTATGTTGATTTCTTAGTAGGACCCTACTCACTTGGAGGGTTAGGGCCCAGGATTCTCTATATCAGACGTCCTGCAATAACGCAGAACAAAAATGTGCGTTGCCACACAAACACTTGAAGCAAAATAAAAACCATTTTTCATAGCGCTACTACGATAAACTCGTTTAGCAAGTGTATGTTAATTTTTCAGGAAAAATAATCTATAACAGAAACAAGTAAATATTCGACCATCAGTAAAATATGTGTCACAGTGTTAAAAGAAAACATTAAATGCAAAAATCAATGCTACACAATAATATTTAACATAAAGCTACACGTAAAACTATAGTACACTTAACTTATTGTATAATATGTACAGTACATGGCCGTTCTCCATAAGTTTAAACAAAATATAAATATGCCACTCTGTCAAATTTGATTTTCAAAATAAATATATTTAAGTAAGATGGACAGAACTCGAAGAAAGACAAGAGAGAGAGAGAGAGAGGAGGACTGAATTGCAAAGGTAGGATTACTACTAAACTAAATTTATTATTTGTTGTTAAGAGGTCTAAGGCTAGATTAGTTAAGAGGCTAATGCAAGGGAACCTAGCTCACAGATCTGAACCAATAAAATTATTGCATTGAAATTATTCCTTCTTTTTTCCGGCCCTACCCAGGCTGGGTGAGGTTAATGTGGGTAGCTGGTACGATTCCCAGCGAATGGAGGGTAAAACCCCCGTCCTGATTATCTATCTCAAATCGGAACGTTAAAACCGAATAGAATCAACTGGTCACAATAGATGTAATTAGGTCGCAGTGTTAAATTGTAAGGGTTTCACTGAAAACCGTGCAGTTAATAATAATGTGTAATATAATAAAACTAGTTGACGCAGCTCCTCACTTGTCTTATCCATCGGAATTCGACATCCTAAAGCCCTCTTGATTATGAATATGATGGCACATTTTGTACATGGTCTAAACCCAGATAATCCCATAGGCGGTATAGAATGCCACAGGATTACCGTATCACAACGTAGCAGGTAAATCGTATAACACAACATTCTAACTACCGTAAATCAAGCTAGTATTCAACTGTTTGTCAGAGGAAAATTTTAGATAGATTTTTTATTGATAAAAAACGATAAACCGACCTGTTTTGAGGATTTATGAAAAATAGTCAAAAAAGAGCACGCGCTTTTAGGCGTTGATGAGCTACTGGTTTAAGACTAAGCGGTACTAAAATTGTCCTCTTCATAAGGAAATAAATTTGAAAGACACTATAGTAACACGACGAAAAATTTCTGGACGTTTGACAAACAGTCTAATATAAGCTGTAATCGGTCGTAGAATTATCTCTGAAATGAGTTTAAACGATAAAAAATGAAACTTTCGAGACACCAAAGTTGGTATCTATAAATACGAGAAGTTTGAGATTGCTACCCAAATTCTTACTGGAAAAAAAAGAGGTGGCTACATATAAAATGGGTACTAAGAAACAAATCGACAAAATAAATTAATTATAAATTAGATAGTAAATAGATACTAAAGAAAATAAATAAATCTCTACAAAAATAAGCATATAAAATTATAAAATTTCAGACCAACAAAAAATTCTGGGAAGTTAAAATATTGATCTTGGCGTAATAAATAAATAAATTCAGTTGAAATGAAAGAAGTACACACAGATGATTCGCGGAAGCCTACATGATTAGATTGGAATTAAATAAAATATGAAATTATACAACAGTTAACAAAAACTAACATTAAATAAATAAAAAGGTTAAAATAATAAATTTGATTACAGGATTTTGAATTAGGCAAAAAAAAGGAGAAGGAGGAGGAGAAGATTAAAGGATTTTTAAAGAATAATGGCATGATAGAGAAGAAAGAGATCTGTCATTATTGAAGTGTTATCATTGATCAATTTTATCTGGCTCAAGGTACTTGATACCTGTTTAAACACCATTTCAACAAAAATGAAGAATTCAACACGTTGTTGGTGCAAAAATAAACCCATACATGAAGATACATGTAAAACATCGAAAATTACTGAACACAATTTGTTCAAAGTTAGGTTTCCCAAAATATAAGTCGGATATCCAACCAAAGTCATCAAAATTGTCAAAAAGCAGCTTGCTGAATGACTAGAAACATTTTTTCTATACGGTAGTGCCGTAGGTGCTAAACACTACTCTAGTTGAGTCCTTGTCTAGAGTAACGTCTTCAGGTGTAAAGTATACTATTCGGTAGTGCCGTAGGTGCTAAACACTACTCTAGTTGAGTCCGTGTCTAGAGTTACGTCTTCAGGTGTAAAGTATACTATACGGTAGTGCCGTAGGTGCTAAACACTACTCTAGTTGAATCCGTGTCTAGAGTTACGTCTTCAGGTGAAGCCAGGTCCACACGGACTACGTTGCTGTTCCTCATCTTACGGCGAGTGGCACTGTTCCATTCTCCTGAGAAAATAAATTAACTTCATATTAAATATAACTATTTGATTTTTCCATTGTTATATGGTAAATCTTAAAATTATTGTTTTTAGTAGTACATACAAAGAGTGTTCCAAAATAATGTTCTGTCATTTCCTCCAACATGGAAGAGAGAAAAAATGGACTAAGGCCGGACAATCTGAAAAGAAATAATTCTGTAAAGTAACAAGATGGCAGGATAATAATATTGAAATGGATATATCACGGATGGGGATGGATCCAGGAACATGGAAAGAAAGAGCACAAGACCGAAATCAATGGAGACAAGCTGTGAAGCAGGCATTTGGTCAATCAAGCACAAGCCAAGGATAAGTAAGTATTTGCATCGGGTAAAAATAGATTCCGCAAGCTAGAAATTTAGAAAGAAGAGTGCTTCTTTACGTTACAAAGGTGTCATAAAATGGTTATCTTGTTCATGTTGTAAGGGATACCTTCCGGTGCGCTCGTGTTGACCCAGCACCTAAATGGGAAGTATTGTGTCACTTCTCGCCCCTTAGAGAGGAGGCGTACTACGGAATGGACAAGCTACAACACAGACCACAAATGTCTACAGTAGCTACTGCTTCATCGCTACGAAATAAAAGAGGCTGAAACACATCTCTAAAAAAAAAAGAAGAAAAAGGGTATTAATAGTTACCTTGTCTCCAGTTGAAAGTAGAACTAGAAGCAATGGAGCTTTGAGATTCAACACTGTCCATGCTATTCTCTTCTAGATACTTGGACATTTCGCCTTGGTACTCTGTACTGCTGTCCTCTATCGCTCTGTAATACGAGATCGTCAAAATTAATCTAGGTTTGCTGTTCAAATATGATTTTTTCGAGTCATTAATTAAAAAAGAAGTTGTTGGCACAGTATAATAAATGCTAATAAAAAAAAAGAAGTTCATGTAGTGGTTGTTATACGGTTTTGATAGTTGTTTTGACATTAACAGATGCAGTAACAAAGATTGTGAGATTAAAGGGACTCTTTAGTCTCATTACTCCTACATCTTCACATTCTCGCAGGATAAACAGAGTAATGTATTGTAACACATACTGTCAACTGATCCAAGCCCAAACTATTTTTTAGTTTTATAATTATTTATTTTTTGAAGCATACCAGTTTGTTTCTTGTTTAAAATGTCTCGGCCAGATGACTTTTGTTGGAACGGTTAATTCTGCCGGTGAGTATATTTTCATGATAATTAAAAGCAAATTCTCGCTATAGATCCTATCTTACCTGAGTACCAGCTGTGTTAGATCCGAGTCGAGGTCAATGACATCCTCTGAGTCTCTGTTATGAATAGTCACTGCTATGCGCGTGGGGTGAGGCAGGGGGAGGGGAATCAGCAACTTCTCGCCACTGGAAAAAAAAAAAAAAAAACAAAACGTAAGGGTAAGGAATATATGAGTGTTAATAATAACTAGGATTATAGATCATACAGGATCTAATTCAACGAGTTGATCAAACTGATCAGATCAACTAAGATTTTGGATTTTTATGTCTATTTGATGCATACCAGTTTGTTTAAAATGTCTCGGCCAGATGGCTTTTGTTCGAACGACGTAGCTAGTTCTGACATGTTTATAAAACTAAACTTTACTTCTACATCTTCTGGCGCTTTGGTTCTTTATCCATAAATGTGAAAAGTGAATAAATTCTAAGGGCAAAATTAATAGACAAAATCGATAGCTTAAGTAATTGCTTAGCATCGGTTTTCACTATCTTAAACAGTACGCAATCTGAGAGCCACAGAGGTATAACAGAAACGTCTATTAATTCCGCCCTAAAACTCTCTGTTGTTGTTGTTGTAGCCAGCTTGGCTACAGCTGGAGGGTTGAGTGATGGTCTCCAGCCAACTTTATTTCAAAGTTGGCTCGTCCAGAACCACATATTTCCATGTGCGATCAACCATCATGAGGTCTTGGACTTTTCTTTAAAAGCCATTAAACCCTTAGGAAACTGCAAGCTAGCCTGGCTTGTAAGGGTTGGCTAGTCTGTTCTCTGTTTACAGTCCTCTAGCGGGACACTGGTCTTCTCCCTGTTTAACGTCCCCCAGCCAGACTCCCCGTTCTTGCTCACCTGTAGGGAATGTTTACTCACCTGTAGGGAATGTTTGCTCACCTGTAGGGAATGTTTGCTCGCTTCCAGGGTCGCCGCCAGCAGTGGCTGCCTCCTCGCTTCTCCTCCCTCCCCCCTCCTCTCCTGTCAGAGGAGGAGTCACCCCCTTCGCCCCCACTGCTAGCCCCTCCACTGCCTCCTCCCCCCGCCCCTCCACTCGGCACCCCTCCACCCCGCACGTTGTGGCTCTTGGTGTTCCAACTGGGGAGAGACATGAGGGGAACTTATACATCTATATAAATTAATACAATTAAAAAATTCAAGTAGGTAAGTGACATATCCTCAGGTTGGGTGGAAGACATATCCTCAGGTTGGGTATTTTCTATTCTTTTTCATTTTTATTGTATACAGTTAGGTGCAAAAGTGATACAATAAATTTCGATTCTGTGAACATGTAATTATATCTTTTGTTTGTGTACCTAAATGAATGCAGTTTTTTTATGTATATAAATGTCGTATTCTTTAGACATATTTAGCGAAAACTAAAGTAGGAAAAAGTCAATAAATAAAAATAGAAAAATGAATTTCATTCGATGTCCGAGTGGATCACTTTTGCAACTTTCGTCAGAACCCAAAAATTTATCACGAAGAGGTGAATTTCTTGAATTATTTTTTTCGGCCAGTTACTTTACGACCTTTGTCTTGTACATTCTTCGAAAAATTCAGTTCCATAACATCTCTTGTCGCGATGAAATCAAAAATATCTATTTTTAGTGAAAGTGTGAGATATTACCTAATACAAGGCTTATCTAACCGTGAAATTGCAAAAAAGTTGAACCTCAGTTATGCCACAGTGCAAAGAATTCGGCAGCTGCACAAAGATGTACCTCAGAAGCCGAAAGAAGGGCGACCAAGAAAGCTCACAGCTCAAGATCACAAGAGGCTTGTTAGATATGTCATCACAGGTCGGACCACAACTGCACCTGAAGCTGCTGAAGCCCTCAGAAGTGATACTGGTGTCAGTGTTAGCAAGTGGACAATAGCTCGAGCACTGAAAAGGTCTCATTTCAACGCAATCGAGAAAAAGAAAAAACCACTTCTGAGTAAGAAGAATATTGAAAGAAGAAAGAAATTCACCAAGACCTACGAGGATTGGTCCGTTGAGAAATGGAAGAATGTAATATGGTCCGATGAGTCAAAAATCAACCGATATCACACTGACGGACGGCAATGGGCTTGGAAAAGAAGTGGTGAGACCCCCCAACCTAGAGATTTTATCCAGACTGTGAAACATGGGGGTGGAAACATCAAAGTTTGGGGCTGTTTTAGTGCACATGGAGTGGGGCCAATACGCAAAATTGATGGTAACATGAATAAAGAGATGTACCTAGACATTCTCAAGACTCAAGTGAGTGAAACAGTTGACTTTATGCCTTGTCCCAATGAAGAAGTTGTGTTCCAGCATGATAACGACCCCAAACATACAGCTAAAATAGTGAAGAGCTGGTTAGGTGAACAAAAATTTTCAATCCTAGAACACCCTGCACAGAGTCCTGATGTAAATCGAATTGAAAATCTGTGGTCATATTTGAAGACACAACTTGTGAAGGATTATGATTCACCTCCATCAAATTTGAAGATACTTTGGGAGCGTGTGCAACAAACATGGTACAATATTCCAATTGACTACTGTGAAAAACTAGCCATGAGTATGCCGAAGAGGATTCAAGCAGTGAAAAATGCCAGAGGACTCTGGACAAAATACTGAGGCCACTTTCCCTGGGGGAAAGTGATCGGAGCAAAAGTGATCCAAATATTTTTCTGTTAATTATCAATATTATTATTTTTGTTCTTTCATTTTCATTGTAAATAAAATTGTTTATTTGTTGGAAACAACATGTTACATCATTCAATAAAAATCTGTATTAATTTACCTATTACACCATTAAGTAAAATCAAGTTATTGAGGACATCTAAATTTATTGAATCACTTTTGCACCTAACTGTATATTGTTTCTATTTTTTTCATTGTTAAAATAATTATTTGTATGTACATAATGTCCATTATATCTAATAAAGCGTTGTATAATAATAATAATAATATCCGAGTTAAGGCAGGATGATTGCCTAGGTCAGTATTAACTACTCAAATCCTAGACAATTTCCAAGAGTTAGACACAGAGACAACAAAGATATCTCTTTTAGAGGCCTAGAAAGTAAGGGACAAATTATTAGACAGAATTGGATTCCTGAGATTGATTGAGCTCTTAATTTTTACCCATCTAAACAATATTATACAAGACTTTTGAGGGGAGAACGTGTATTGCGACTTGGTCACCAGAGGTATTGAAATTTACAATGTATTGAACTTTTGTCTCTTTGCCTCGACTTGTTGCCTTCTGTGAAAGAACCTCAAGTTCGACTTAAAGATTACATTTGCCA
>CM044961.1:18221100-18272505 GCA_024516035.1 Bactericera cockerelli
GTCGCACGCTGGCACGCGGCCCCGCTTCTGGATGAGTCCGTAGAACATGAGGGAGTCCCAGACCAGGCGGAGCCAGTAGCGCGCGAGGCCCACTGAAGTAGAGAGGAAATTAATTTTTTTTTTTAAACTCAAGAGTAAACCCTGAAAACATTTTTCTCTTTTAAAAAAAAAAAAAAAAAAGAGTGGAGTATTTAACACTATTACACTAAGGGCGGAATTAATAGACGTTTTTGTAATACCTCTGTGGCGCTAAGTCACGGATTGCGTACTGTGTAAGATAGGGAAAACCGACACTTACCAACGACTTAAGTTATTGATGTTGTCTATTAATTCCGCCCTTAGTTTTAAACTCAAGAGTAAACCCTGAATTAAAACATTTCTCTCTCCTTCTTTTAAATAAAAGAGTGGAGTATTTAACACTATTACACTTAGTTTTAAACTCAAGAGTAAACCCTGAATTAAAACATTTCTCTCTCCTTCTTTTAAATAAAAGAGTGGAGTATTTAACACGTTTACACTAAGGGCGGAATTAATAGACAACATCAATAACTTAAGTCGTTGGTAAGTGTCGGTTTTCCCTATCTTACACAGTACGCAATCCGTGACTTAGCGCCACAGAGGTATTACAAAAACGTCTATTAATTCCGCCCTTAGTTTTAAACTCAAGAGTAAACCCTGAATTAAAACATTTTTCTCTCCTTCTTTTAAATAAAAGGGTGGAGTATTTAACACTATTACACTTAGTTTTAAACTCAAGAGTAAACCCTGAATTAAAACATTTTTCTCTCCTTCTTTTAAATAAAAGAGTGGAGTATTTAACACTATTACACATAGTTTTAAACTCAAGAGTAAACCCTGAATTAAAACATTTTTCTCTTCTTTTTTTAAAAGAGTGGAGTATTTAACATTATTACAATCAGAATACTAGTTTCATTACCTCACGTCTAAATGACTCTACGAAATGTGCAGAAATATCCTTATTTATTTAGAAACACTTCATTAGTAGAACATAATATATACAGACAAATAATGGTAAAAATTAAATATAAAAATTGACAACATTAATAATATAAACAAGAAGAAAAAAAAAATAAACATTATATATACATATGTCCTAACTAAAGGGCGGGGTTATATTGAGTTTTATTTATTCTTTGGTGTTTTATTGAGCAATCTTACTGATGTAGCCGCGTAGTCTATGCCAAATGGTTCAGGGTATCAAGACATTTAATATCACGCGGTACAGTAAAACCAAGACTGTCATCTGACATGTAAACATCTCAGCAGTACAGGACAAAAGATGAGAGCTATGAGTAGGGCTAGCAATGAGTGCACCTCCAGTATACTAACTCACCTGAGCAGCAGAGGACACAGGCTAGAGGGCAGAAGATCAGAGCTATGAGCAGGGCTAGCACTGGCTGCACCTCCAGTATACTAACTCACCTGAGCAGCACAGGACACAGGCTAGAGGGCAGAAGACCAGAGCTATGAGCAGGGCTAGCACTGGCTGCACCTCCAGTATACTAACTCACCTGAGCAGCAGAGGACACAGGCTAGAGGGCAGAAGATCAGAGCTATGAGCAGGGCTAGCACTGGCTGCACCTCCAGTATACTAACTCACCTGAGCAGCAGAGGACACAGGCTAGAGGGCAGAAGACCAGAGCTATGAGCAGGGCTAGCACTGGCTGCACCTCCAGTATACTAACTCACCTGAGCAGCAGAGGACACAGGCTAGAGGGCAGAAGATCAGAGCTATGAGCAGGGCTAGCACTGGCTGCACCTCCAGTATACTAACTCACCTGAGCAGCAGAGGACACAGGCTAGAGGGCAGAAGACCAGAGCTATGAGCAGGGCTAGCACTGGCTGCACCTCCAGTATACTAACTCACCTGAGCAGCAGAGGACACAGGCTAGAGGGCAGAAGACCAGAGCTATGAGCAGGGCTAGCACTGGCTGCACCAGACCCTGCAGCAGGATGTTGACCACCAAGGCCTCCAGTATGACGCAGTAGCGGTTGCGGTGGGCGGGGTCAGGGCAGTCGAAATCGTACACGAGAGCCATGACGATGTGCGTGCCTAGAGTCACGAAAGGCACCCTGAAGAATAAAGGAAAACATTGACCAGTAATAATATCAGTATAGCATAGCCCATTACATCATTTATTTACAAGACATTTACTTACAAGAAGACTTTTACTTACAAGACATTTACTTACAAGAAGACTTTACTTACAAGACATTTACTTACAAGAAGACTTTACTTACAAGACATTTACTTACAAGACTTTACTTACAAGAAGACTAAAAGACATAAAATGAAAAAACTAGAAAGCCGGGATCCCACAGATTGCAACTTTTTGTTTCAAAACGTTTCGTAGCATTTTCTCGCCACGAATTAGCACGGAAAGTGTTCAAAGCATTGAGAAGCACAGTCATTTGATTCCAAAGGCTGAGCGGAGCATTGAACGGTGAAACGCTTCGCAACATTGTGAGTCAAATTGTTGCATTCAGTGGGATCCCAGCTTTAGGAAGCTTTATTTATACTTTAGATAGAAACTTATGGGGAGTAAGAATAAGTTTAAGAAAAGACATAAAAACATCACTTACTTCTCTGTAAGATATTTTTTTTTTTTTAAATGTGACTTCAGAAAAATAGCAATAAGATTAAGTAGCTCTTCATTATTGATTGTTAAATCTGTTTAATTCTTCATTCAGAATGTCAGGGCGAGGATGCCCCATTTTGAAAACAGTTGCAGCAAACTGTTTCCTAAGTGTTTAACTGGATAACACTTGAGAGGTTTCCAGATTTATAGCACACACTAAGGCTAGGAGAACACTCACCATATGACGGCAGTTAAGGCTAGGAGAACACTCACCATATGACGGCAGTTAAGGATAGGAGAACACTCACCATATGACGGCAGTTAAAGCTAGGAGAACACTCACCATATGACGGCAGTTAAGGCTAGGAGAACACTCACCATATGACGGCAGTTAAGGCTAGGAGAACACTCACCATATGACGGCAGTTAAGGCTAGGAGAACACTCACCATATGACGGCAGTTAAGGCGAGGAGAACACTCACCATATGACGGCAGTTAAGGCGAGGAGAAGGCACACGAGGGTGGTAAGGACGCAGGCTACAGGAAACAGGATGGTCAGCACGAGAGTGCCCAGGACTCCTTTGATCAGGTAGTTCCACACTCTGTTCACATGACGCGTCAGTCCCTTCCCGATGAATCCTGAAATATAAAACAATTAGAGTGAATAAATTTCAAATAGCTCTACAAAGAAAAGTGCAATGCTGGAACTTGGCCTGGCGCACTGCCAAGCGCTCAGATCAACAATAATTTTATCTTCTTCTTTCACTTTGCCTTTTCCCAAACCTACTTGGGGTCAGCATTGTCCAACCTCATGTTTGAGGTTGGTTGGTTGTGGCATATTTTTTACGGCTGGATGCCCTTCACAACACCAACTATTCTATTTGATTTAACGTCCTGATTAGGACGGGGTTTTTAACAATAATTTTATGTTATCAATAAATTCTCAATAATTCCTTTCGAACTACGAGTAATTTTGAACAAATAGAACATAAAATGACACTATCAACACAAAAGTAGATCAAGATTGTTTCAATTTTCATCAAGCAAGGAACCATGTAATGCTTTGGAAGGCTCCAAAATGAATACATAATATGTACACAAATCATGAACATACAAAAAATATCCTTCAGGTAAATGTTAAAAGTTAAAGTTATCATATTTGTGTTAAACACTTTCGTGATATCACAACTACTGAAACTCGCTTTACTAAATCCACGCTGAAACCGGGACTCGAACCACCGACCTCCAGGTTAGAAGTCCGCGGCCTTATCGATCAAGCTACTGAGGTCGGTTCCTTCAGGTAAATGTAATATTATGACAAAATTATACTTTATAAGATATTTCACTTTTCGTTTTAATGATTTCTCTTGCTGTTCTCCACGAATGAGTGTCTTGATCTATTTACATTACATTATGATAGGGAACTTTAAGGGTTGGGTGGAAGAGATTGCCAAAGGCAATAACCCCGCCCTTTAGTTAGGACATATGTATATATTTATTTATTTTTTCCTCTTTTTACTTCTTCTTATATTTTATGTTAATTTGTAATTATCTGTGTTGTATTTCTATTATGTCCTTATTAATAAAGTGTATATATTTTATAAGATGTTTCGTGGTGTGTATGACCATAGATGTTAGATGTTGACATGCACCACTATAATCTAATAAAAAATAGATAGATAGATAGATAAGATGTTTCACTTTTCGTTTTAATCATTTTTCTTGCTGTTCTCCACAAATGAGTGTCTTGATCTATTTACATGATTTAAACGAAAAGTGAAACATCTTATCATCGTTAAACAGGAACTTTTTGTTCTTGTATCTTTGCTTACTCTTATTGTTTTTCTTTATAATTTCATTCTATTTCACTATATGTATGTATATATTTTTGTTCTACCTAATAAAGCTTACTATAATAATAATATGAAATCAACGCAAATGATACTAACCCGTGTCCGGCTTGGTTTCGAAGTAGGTCCGGGACTTGGAGATGTGCCGACACAGGTGCAGCAGCCGAGAGCAGAGGGTGGGGGTGAGGGAGAACTTGCGAGGAAACAATGTGCCGTTCACTTGCGACAGCTCGAAGTGGGAGTAGAAGGGCTCGATGCAAACGAGAGCGCGGATTCCGAGCGGACTGCACCAGGGAATGAAAATCTGAGGAAGCACATGAGTTATTTATTTTATTTATTTATTTATAAAGAACCGTTGGTACCCAAATTAATGGGCTAGGGCCTCCTTTAAAAGGGTATATTGCATGATTAATCCGACCTCAGTAGCTTGATCGATAAGGCGGCGGACTTGTAACCTGGAGGTCGGTGGTTCAAGTCCCGGTTTCAGCGTAGATTTAGTAAAGCGAGTTTGAGTAGTTGTGATATCACGAAAGTTATTAACACAAATATGATAACTTTAAAAAAAAACTTTTATTGCATGATTATGTTGATGATCTGTTACAAGAATGTACAAAAAATGTCCTGGTCAATGTCAGTCTTTATTTTGTATTTAATAAGTAGGTCATTTCTTGTTTTTTTTTTTTATACATTCACATGAGTTATGTGGAATAGTTAATAAGTTTTCATATTTGTGTTAATCACTTTCGTGATATCACAACTACTCGAACTCGCTTTACTAAATCTACGCTGAAACCGGGACTTGAACAACTCCACGTTACGAGTCCGCCGCGTTATCGATCAAGCTACTGAGATGGGTGGAATAGTTAATAAAAATTAAATAAAAATCTGTCTGGCTGGGGGACGTTAAACAGGAAGACTATAAACAGAAGAGCGGAGTAGACAATCCTAAGTTAGGCTAGCTTGAAATTTCCCAAGGGTTTAATGGTCTATAAAGAAAAAGTCCAAGTTCTTACGATGGTTGATCGCACATAGAAATATGTGGTTCAGGACAAGACAACATTAAACTAAAGTTGGCTGGAGACCATCACTGCCCCCAGCTGTAGCCAAGCTGTTTACAAACAACTGTAACCAAATTTTGAATACAATTTTTTTGTCTGGCTGGGGGACTATAGTCTGGCTGGGGAACTATAAACAGGGAGTAGACCAGCATTGGTTTGATTCTATGGGCCCTTGTCAATTATTAGCCTCCTTGTAAAGACAGTGTCAGAAGTGCTGAGTCATTCCTCCACTGTCTGGCTACCATCGTGCACGATGACGCCACCCTATGATGATATGATGAAGAATTTTTTGTCAGCTCAGAAGTTTGAACCCGGGTCCTTCCGCATGGCAAGCGAGTATTTTAACATTGATCTACACATGAATGAACCACTTAACATTGATGTACACATGACTGAACCACTTACCCCGAAGAAGAAAGCTTCTAAGAAATTGATGTACACATGACTGAACCACTTACCCCGAAGAAGAAAGCTTCTAAGAAATTGATGTACACATGACTGAACCACTTACCCCGAAGAAGAAAGCTTCTAAGAAATTGATGTACACATGACTGAACCACTCACCCCGAAGAAGAACATGGTGTTCCAGGTCCAGGCCCAGGTGCGGTGTGTGTAGTTGATCCAGCGCCAGAGAGGCCAGCGAGTGCTGGAGCTGCGGGTTACTTCCTTCTCCACCAGGAACACGGGCTGGGGAGGAAAATTGTATTTCAAAATGAAGATTCATTGAAATAACTAATAATAATTATCACTAGAAAATCTATCTAGAAATCAGTTATTATTATTATTATACAACGCTTTATCAGGTATAAATGGACATTATGTACACATACAAATAATTAATTTTACAATGAAAAAATGGAAACAATATAGGTATACAATAAAAATGAAAAAGAATAGAAAATATATAAAAAAAAGCATAAGTTCTAACTAAAGGGCGGGGTTATTGCGTATGGCAATCTCTTCCACCCAACCCTTCTATTCACACTAAGAGATTAGAATCGCTTGTTTTGTGAGTAAATATTGTCTTGGTTTGAGGAGGAGTACCTACCTGGTTGGGTTTGAGGAGGAGTGCCTACCTGGTTGGGTTTGAGGAGGAGTGCCTACCTGGTTGGGTTTGAGGAGGAGTACCTACCTGGTTGGGTTTGAGGAGGAGTACCTACCTGGTTGAGGAGTACCTACCTGGTTGGGTTTGAGGAGGAGTGCCTACCTGGTTGAGGAGTACCTACCTGGTTGGGTTGGAGGAGGAGTACCTACCTGGTTGGGTTGGAGGAGGAGTACCTACCTGGTTGGGTTGGAGGAGGAGTGCCTACCTGGTTGGGTTTGAGGAGGAGTACCTACCTGGTTGGGTTTGAGGAGGAGTACCTACCTGGTTGGGTTTGAGGAGGAGTGCCTACCTGGTTGGGTTTGAGGAGGAGTACCTACCTGGTTGGGTTTGAGGAGGAGTACCTACCTGGTTGGGTTTGAGAGAGAGTGCCTACCTGGTTGGGTTTGAGGAGGAGTACCTACCTGGTTGGGTTTGAGGAGGAGTACCTACCTGGTTGGGCAGCCCTGCTGTAAGGTATGGAAAGTATTGAGGAGGAGTGCCTACCTGGTTGGGTTTGAGGAGGAGTACCTACCTGGTTGAGGAGTACCTACCTGGTTGGGTTGGAGGAGGAGTACCTACCTGGTTGGGTTGGAGGAGGAGTACCTACCTGGTTGGGTTGGAGGAGGAGTGCCTACCTGGTTGGGTTTGAGGAGGAGTACCTACCTGGTTGGGTTGGAGGAGGAGTACCTACCTGGTTGGGTTTGAGGAGGAGTACCTACCTGGTTGGGTTTGAGGAGGAGTACCTACCTGGTTGAGGAGTACCTACCTGGTTGGGTTGGAGGAGGAGTACCTACCTGGTTGGGTTGGAGGAGGAGTACCTACCTGGTTGGGTTGGAGGAGGAGTACCTACCTGGTTGGGTTTGAGGAGGAGTACCTACCTGGTTGGGTTTGAGGAGGAGTACCTACCTGGTTGAGGAGTACCTACCTGGTTGGGTTGGAGGAGGAGTACCTACCTGGTTGGGTTGGAGGAGGAGTACCTACCTGGTTGGGTTTGAGGAGGAGTACCTACCTGGTTGGGTTTGAGGAGGAGTACCTACCTGGTTGGGTTTGAGGAGGAGTACCTACCTGGTTGGGTTGGAGGAGGAGTACCTACCTGGTTGGGTTGGAGGAGGAGTACCTACCTGGTTGGGTTTGAGGAGGAGTACCTACCTGGTTGGGTTTGAGGAGGAGTACCTACCTGGTTGGGTTTGAGGAGGAGTACCTACCTGGTTGAGGAGTACCTACCTGGTTGAGGAGTACCTACCTGGTTGGGGTCGGAGCGTGGGGTGGTGATGGAGGTGGCGGTGGAGGAGAACACGGTGGGGATGTTCTCGCTCTGGCCCTGGAAGTTGCGCTTCACCACCCAGTGCTGGGGGAACCAGATCTGCGTGGGCCACTGGAAGGTGCGCGTGGGCGTCTTCACCTTGCGCAGCTCCTTCAGTAGGACGGGCTCTCTCTGGAAACCGGGGGTACCAGAGCAGAGTGGTCAGTCACACGTGTAGTGAAAAACATAATAAATATTGCTGAGTCGATTTCTTTTCTAAAAAAGATTTACTCTGCCCTTCGGTGTGTTTCTGGTAATTCTCGCTCGCATCAGTTCCTGATACAAAAAATATCACAGGCCATCCAAAGGGGCAATAGCTCGAGCATCAGAGGCACGCTTCCTCTCGGTAGTGAGCTGGAAGAAATATTTTACCTTTGAAAGAATATGAAATAAATATTTAAAAACATAGTAAAGAAGTAAACATTCTCAATTACAATTCAATTTAAATTTCTGATTTTCTTCAAAACATAAAATAAAATAAAATTCTGAATGATTTTCCCCTAATATGTAAAAACAACACTCATCTTAGAAGCCAAATAAAAATAAATATGAAAAATAAAACAAATGATTTATTATTATTATTATATCTTAAGAAAGAAAATAAAACTTCAAAATTATTACAGCCGGACCAATACAGAGGTCGTAAATACAGAGGTCGTTAGAATAATGTAAAAACCAATAATTAAAAAAAAAATTAAATACCCGGTGTACGGGAGCATATTTACGGGAATAGCCCTATTTACAATGTCAACAATAAAAATGTCAATAATTGCAAAGATTAAAATAAAATAATGTTAAAAAGTAAGATCACAAGTAGTAAAAAGTAATTAATACACAAATATGAAAAACAGTACAACACAAATACAATTATTTTAGCGAATGATTTTTTTCCCTAGGTTTTTTTTTAACGTCAACTTCAACTGTATGGTCATATCCCTTCATTCGCTCGAAACTTGCAAACCAGATACTCAAATTAACCTCACTCAGCCTGAGTTGGCCCGACAATAGCATTATGAGGGTTCAGATTTGAATGGTCACCCATTCAAGTCCTAGCCTCGCTGGACTTTGCTTCACTTCAGTGACTCAATGAGAACTGGTGCATTCAACGTGCCATCGACGCTGGCTGAAATTTGATTGAATAGTTCTTGGGTGATAGTAAAAATATCGGTAGATTAAATGGCTGAGGCAATTATTTCACCGCAGATTACAAAACAATTGTGAAAATAAATTAATTTTTTTATATGTTTTTTCCCATATATTTTCAAGTTTCTTTTTATATTTTTTCACCTCTTGATGATTGTTTTGTACAAAAAAAACTATAAATGTTGAAATTTTATTTTATTTATTTATTACATGACAAGTAAATGGTTCAAATATATATATCAATGACAGTTTACAAAATTCATAATATTTTTAACTGAACTTATGCTATTTTTTTGGCTGTCGTCATCCTACACCAAGGGCCACACCTTTGAATATGGTCCTTGTGTCGTGGGATGATGAATATTATATGTAATTTCTTTACTGAATATTGAATAATAAATAACTAACAAAATGCCTACAGGAGTAGGCTTAACAGGTCGACTCTGTGAACTTTTACACTTGTTTCCTTAATAATTATAAACTGTTCAATACTGTTCATAATTCAAATTTCTGTCGAGTGAAGACAAGTGTTTATCTTTTCTCTACTAACTTCTCTATTGTTCTCACCTCTCTCATGAACGCCAGATCCCGCTGCAGGAAGTACAGTGCCTGGGGCAAGCTGTGTGCAGTACACAGTGCTATGGCCTCCTGGTGACCGCTCCACTTGTTCTCCAGGATGAACCGAGCTTCCGTACTGCGCAGCTCTCCGCGCAGCCAGGCAGAGATGCGCGCTAGTATCGGGTGGGAGTATCGGATGCGCGCGCAGAGGAGATCCTTGGTGCGCGCTAGTTTACAGCGCACGTTGTCGATGGCGCGATGCATGAGGACCGTGGCCTGCGCCTGGTCGATGAGGAGTTGAGGGATGCCTGAGGGGCGAATAGGGATAGTAGTACATTAAGTTTTAAGTGGCCTGGGCTTGGTCGATGAGGAGTTGAGGGATGCCTGAGGGGCGAATAGGGATAGTAGTACATTAAGTTTTAAGTGGCCTGGGCTTGGTCGATGAGGAGTTGAGGGATGCCTGAGGGGCGAATAGGGATAGTAGTACATTAAGTTTTAAGTGGCCTGGGCTTGGTCGATGAGGAGTTGAGGGATGCCTGAGGGGCGAATAGGGATAGTAGTACATTAAGTTTTAAGTGGCCTGGGCTTGGTCGATGAGGAGTTGAGGGATGCCTGAGGGGCGAATAGGGATAGTAGTACATTAAGTTTTAAGTGGCCTGGGCTTGGTCGATGAGGAGTTGAGGGATGCCTGAGGGGCGAATAGGGATAGTAGTACATTAAGTTTTAAGTGGCCTGGGCTTGGTCGATGAGGAGTTGAGGGATGCCTGAGGGGCGAATAGGGATAGTAGTACATTAAGTTTTAAGTGGCCTGGGCTTGGTCGATGAGGAGTTGAGGGATGCCTGAGGGGCGAATAGGGATAGTAGTACATTAAGTTTTAAGTGGCCTGGACTTGGTCGATGAGGAGTTGAGGGATGCCTGAGGGGCGAATAGGGATAGTAGTACATTAAGTTTTAAGTGGCCTGGGCTTGGTCGATGAGGAGTTGAGGGATGCCTGAGGGGCGAATAGGGATAGTAGTTTTTTTTTTAAAAAAAAGGAAGGGCGGGGAAAAACACCCAGACATTTTAAAGACACCCAGGTCTTAGCCTGGGGTGTGGGATTTCCACCCACTAAAAACCCACCTTTCCTGAGGGATAGTAGTACATTAACACTTTGAGCCGCCCCAGAGCTGGGATCGGCGAGTGAGCACGAAGGACCAAGGCAAAAAATGCGTTTTGCACCCTTTGTACCAAAGTTTTTTTTTGGTAAATTTACGTCTTTCAGCTGCACCTTTTATACTTTATGACTAGCGGGCTGTCGCCCGCTTTGCGGGCCGAGGCATGGCCGTGAAAGCAAAAAATCCTTTTTCGCTAATGGCAGGTGTTGTAGTGGGAATTTCGAAAAATCCCGTCTTAGTGCACATCTAGACTATAAGACAAAGCTACCTACCAAATTTCAGCTTCCTAGGACTTACCAGTTCGGAGAAACAGTGATGAATCAGTGAGTGAGTCAGTCAGTCAGTCAGTGAGTGAAACTCTCTTTTATAAGTATAGATTTAACTTCAATGTAAGGAAGGTCGTGAATACCATATATAGAGTACTCATGTCCACAGTCAAAATTCGCGTGAGGGTCATATACGAGGTCTGTCCGAAAAGTTCGTATAAAAGTGAGATAAAATTTTTATTTTACAATTAATCGGGTAATTCAATTTTGAGTCCTTCAAAATACTCTCCCTGGGACACAATGCACTTCTGCCATCGCCGTTTCCACTGTTTGAAGGCTCCTTGAAAGCCCTCAGTTTGAAGGCTTCTCAGCTGACTCGTCGTTGCTGCTTTAATGGCCTCAACGTCCCCCGAATACCGCCCTCGAAGCACCAATTTTGTTTTTGGGAATAAAAAGAAGTTACAAGGTGCCAAATCCGGTGAATAAGGGGGGTGTTCAGTCGCTATGATCGAATTGGCAGCCAGAAACTCACGCACAACGAGACAGGTGTGAGCGGGGGCATTGTCGTGGTGGAGGATCCACCGCCCCTCTCGCGCCAAATCCAGCCGAACTCAAAGAAAGCTCTTCAGCCACCTGTCTGACGATTAAACGAAGGTCCTGCAGGACACAAAATCGAATTCTTTCCACATTGTCAGAAGTGCTGGAAGTGGAAGGACGTCCTGACCGAGGGTCATCTTCGAGACTTTCTCGGCCCTCACAAAATCATTTTAACCACTTGTGGACTGTTGGTTCCTTGAAGGCATCATCTCCATAAACTCGGTTGAGATCAATAAAAATTTCGCGGCCATTCTTGCCGAGTTTCGAGAGAAATTTGATGATGTTCTTGAATGACTGAGAGCTCCATGCCGACGAGTGGTAGAGAGAGGGGTCACTTCACAGGTACCGGGTCGAACCAGTTCTTTTCGTACGGTGGTCGGGCGCACACTGAGCATTGTTTGGGTGTTATAGAAGGGGATGCAGCCCACCTGGCCTCCCCACTTAGCCTTCCAGCCTTCCCAGAACACTTTTATACGAACTTTCCGGACAGACCTCGTATGGTACTCATGTCCTTTATGAAATGTCAGCTGAGAGTCATATATGGTATTCATGGGCTCAAAGTGTTAAGTTTTCAGTTTTATTGTACAGTTCTCTTATATCCAGGTTCGACTGTATCAACTATGCCTACCTTCGCCCAGCGCCTGCAACTCCTGGCTGTTGAGTATGCTGGCGTACACCCGGCCTAGGTACTCCTTCATCACAGCTTGGTTGTCTATCTCCTCATCTGGTACCTTGAGTACAGCACTATTAAGTCCACTTCTTCTCCTTCTTGTTCTTCTCCTTTATTTTCTATACTTTTCATTGTACCTTTAAATTTTTCTTTTCTCTTTTTTTTTCTCTCTTTTTTTTGTTTTTCCTTCTACTTTTTTAGAAGTATTTATTATTATATATATATTTTTTTCTCATTATTTTTTATATCCTATGGGGTTCGGTGGAAGAGAAAGCTTCGCCCCTTGGTTCACTACATATTCTATTTTTTTTTTTTTTTTAGCATTTGTTGAATGTATGTAGTTGACCAATAAAGAGTTAAATAATAATAATAATAATATAGTACCTTGAGACTTTGCCTACCTTCGCCCAGCGCCTGCAACTCCTGGCTGTTGAGTATGCTGGCGTACACCCGGCCTAGGTACTCCTTCATCTGGTACCTTGAGTACAGCACTAGTATAGTACCTTGAGACTATGCCTACCTTCTCCATAACCAAGAACTCCTTGTCCAGAGACTGACACTTCTCATGAAGGGAACAGGTTTCTGGACTTAGGGTGTTCAGCTTTGGACAACCACTCCCAACTAAGCCCAGTTGGGCCGTCATAGGCACAGCACTGGGAAATAGGATGAGAGATTTTCTCCCTGGTTACAATAGATCTCACTAGGTCGCAGTGTTAATTGCATGGTTTTTAGCTGAAACCCTGTAACCAGGTTTTATAATAATAATAAAATGCCTACCTTCTCCCAGCGCCTGCAACTCCTGGCTGTTGAGTATGCTGGCGTACACCCGGCCCAGGTACTCCTTCATCACGGCTTGGTTCTCTATCTCTTCATCTGGTACCTTGAGTACAGCACTAGTATAGTACCTTGAGACTATGCCTACCTTCTCCCAACAGCACTATTATAGTACCTTGAGACTATGCCTACTGTACGGTAGCTTTGGAGGGCACAGGACTGTAAGGGATGCCCACGGGAAAGCGTAATTTTCCTTTGATAGCGTTCGAGTTCACAGCACAGAGAGAGAGAGAGAAAGAATCGACTACCCACTTACTTGGTTTGGAGAATACTGCCTCGAGCTCGAAGGCCTCACATGTTGAGAGATTGTTGGTGCAGTTTCGGGCGATGAACGTGGATCTCCAAGCTACCTACCGGGTGTCCCTACTCTACGCAACACCTACCTTCGCCCAGCGCCTGCAACTCCTGGCTGCTGAGTATGCTGGCGTACACCCGACCTAGGTACTCCTTCATCACGGCTTGGTTGACCGCCTTCTCGATCTCCTCGTCCGGCATCTTCTCCCCCTTCAGCTGGTTGATGAGCTTCTCGCGGAAGTGCAGGAACCACCCCCGCGTCTCCTTCTCCAGGATCAGGACCAGGGGGGGTAGGGCCCGCCTCATCAGGTCCCGGTTGAACAGGCGGAGGTCGAGCTTCTGACCTGAGGCGAAATAAATTGATGTACGAATTATATAAGATATAAGGTCTCAGAAAGATCTTATTTTTTTATTTTTTTTAAGCTTTCTTAGGAGGACATACAATGGTTACAGTATAAAATTAAGAAAAGAGAAGAAAAAAAAAAAAACAAACAAATGACAAAATAAATAAGTAAAAAAAAGAAAATAACAATAATGTCCTTCCTAAAGGGCGGGGTTATTGCCTGTGGCAATCTCTTCCACCCAGCCCTTATAGTTTTAATTATTATTTTACAATTTATATACGAATTATGTAAGGTCTCAGAATTATCCCACAAAACAAGAAAATCACTGATTTTCTTAGTGTGGGTAGTTTAAAACATGTTATGTGCGTTTATATGTTATCTATTTAGTATTTAAGTTAATCTTACGTACCTATTGTAAAAATGTATTTTCAATGTACTGTCATCATCAATAAAATCAAAAAATCAAACAACTCTTGATAGTTAGGTATATGTAATATTTTATATAAAACTAGGATTCTTTAAATTTAAAAATTTACATAAAATATTACATATACCTAACATTACTTTGGATTTCTAATATGAACCTAATAACAAATAGCTCTTGGTAGAACAAATAAAAAACGAAATAATTTGACATAAAGGGTCATTTTTTTTTTTGGATTTGAAATGAAAATCATACCGTGAAAATCCCTCATCTGGTAGTCAACAATAACAATTTTTCACCACTTAAGTTTTATTTATTAAAAATTAATATTACAAGATTTACAAGAGATTACAAATTATAATACAATGTAGAAAAATAAGAAGAAATAATTGTTTTGTTAATTTTTTAGCAGGTTCGATACATATTTGCATGTATGTTACCTTAACACGTAGATATCTACCTATCTATGTGTTACCCTATGTTATCTATGTGTAACATAACATGTTACCCTCCCATTTGAAAAGGTAACATGTCGTATTGACCACATAATAATACGTCTTGGGCTTACTACTGGAATAATGGAACTCGAACTCATTAGTTCAGGATTTATAGCTGATAGATGTACACTGAAAAGTACATTGGATTGCAGTAACTATTAAATATTAAATGAAGGATGTGTTTGTGTATGAATGTTAAAATAAAATATAAAAAAGTTTTTGTAAAAATAAAATAAATAAAAGTAGTCCTAATCGGGCAGAATATATAAGGCAATAATACTATTGTTGCACACCTGAGGGAGTAACGAACTGGTAGGGGATCGACAGCTTGGAGAGGAGAATTTCGCTCGAGAGTTCGAGCTTTTCCGCCTGTAGTCGTTTGAGCTGTTTCCGCACGAAGCCAGTCAGGTGAGTCACCGAGTCCTGAGCTTCGGGACTGGCCAGTAGCTCCGCCACTAGGTAGCGACACCTTTCTTCGTGAACCCGGGCGTCCAGATTGTGAGCCTGCAGCGAGGGAATGCCAACCACGATGTCTGGAAGACGAAATGAGTTGAATTTTCAAGTTAAATTATAATATTTAAGGAAGTTTTGATATTCATGTACATCTAAGTACAACTTCTCACTTTTCTCTTTAGGCTGATAGACTTAAAAAAAAAAAAAATACTAGAAATTTTTTATGAGACAGGGAAATAACCATTCAATTGATTCAAAATTTAACTCTATGGTATTCGATTTCTAGCATTTAATTTATAAAGATTGTACATGCAGAGCCTACGCCAAGTAAAACTATAGGTAATATTTATATAAAACTAAGACTCTTTAAATGTTATTTGAACCTAATAACAAATAATTCCAAGTACCACTGTCTAAGATTACTAAATCAAACCAGCTGCTTCATAGCCGTCAATTTTATTTCCTATTTTGACTATATAAATAGGTATACATCTTTGTTAGTAATGCCTATAAAAGCAATTATTTTTAATACAGTCAAACCTGGATATAAGAGAACGATTTCCAAGGGAAATTTACCTCTCTATAGGGGAAAATAACTTCTTTATAAGAGAATCTTGGATAGATTAGAAAAAAATTCTGGCCCCTTGAGTTCTCTTATATCCAGATTGACTGTAATTTTAAAACTCCAGCAACTGGAATAATTTCCTTACGTACCGAGCAGTTTCAAGACTTCTTATATCCAGGTTGACTGTAATTTTAGAACTCCAGCAAATGGAATAATTTCCTTACGTACCGAGCAGTTTCAAGACTCCCTGGAGCAAGGAGCGCGCGGCCTGCAGGAGGCTGAAGAAGTGGGCCACGATGCGGCCGCGGCCGGTGATCACCAGGAAGCGCAGGCCGCAGGCCAGATCATCCAGCAGAGTCTCGCGGCCCCTTTCGCGGCCCTTCTGCAGGAACTCGCTCAGCCGCCACTTGTGATGCTGGCCCGGGAAGTTGAGACTCGGCACTTCGAACTCGCTGGAGGAAGAAACGAGGCTGGTTAAATAACATGATATAATAATAATAAAATAATAACACTCTTTAGTGGGAGGTAACCACTAGGCGAGGTTAATGCTCAAAGCATTTTCTACTACCTAACCTCAGAGTCTCATTATTATGTGGTCATAAACTCAATTTAATGAGGAAAAACTCATGCACTGGGTGGGATTCGAACCAACGGATCCCTACGCTACCTGGATTACCAGACTAGCGCGTTAACCACTTGACTACCAGTACACTTGTAACATGACAGAGGCTCAGAGCAAAACTTTGCTTCGAAATAACTTCAGAACCACTCGACATGGGCAACAACTGCGCTGTGATTGATTGAAACTCCGAGTTGTGTCCACTTAGATTAAATCTAATCCTGTTTTATAATTCGGCCCTTAGTTGTTCATAGGATCACCGAAGTTAAGCAACGTCCAGCGAGGTGAAGACTTCGTGATGCTGGCATTCCGGCCCAACCCAGGCTGGGTGAGGTTAATGTGGGTAGCAGGTTTGTGAGTTTCCAGCGAATGGATGAGGGTAACACCCCCGTCGTGATATGACCATGCACTTGAAAGCCATGTTAAACCCAAATTTAAATTAAAAAAAAAAATCGGCCCTAAGTTGTTCATTTTTCTACGTCATTCAACGAGAAACAGAACACTTTATTTTCCGAAGAACTTCAGAACCACTAAAGATAGAAAACTAAGTAGGGAGTGGAATATTGTTCTGACTGTGGGACTAAAATAATATTTGACAGGGTTACTATTAACAGAGAGAAGACAAAATGGAAAGGATACAATAAACTCGGAGTATATTATCAGTCTAGACTAGAGAGCTATGAACAGTCCCAAAGGGCACAAGGTCGTGTACATCTCGGATATTTTATTGTTAGTCCCGTGGAAAAGTACGCTATGGAATTTGAATCTTGCAGTTTTTTATCTAACCATAAGAACAACGTTGAACATGGTTCTGTTGGTTATTCAATCATAGACCAAAGAGTGCACTCAAAGAAGCACTTGAATTTAAGGGAAAATTAATAAAAATCGATAGCTTAAGTAATTACTTAGCATTAGTTTTCCCCATCTAACACGGTACGCAATGGGAGACTATCGCCACAGAGGTATTACAAAAACGTCTATTAATTTTCATACCCTAATTAACACCCTAATTAAATCTTAAGTAATTAAAGAAGAGAATGTGCTTCAAGACTTCATCATGCCAATAATGAATGCTCACTTCACAAGATGGTTCACTTTTCACAAAACAAAATTACCAACATAACAAAGGAGAAACGAAAAAATATTCAGTTTTTAACTGTAGGTCTCTTAAACACAAATAAGGACAAGTTTATACAATGTATAAAAAATTTCAAGACAATATGTACGAGTTTATACAAATGTTTTCACCCGACAATTTGTGCGATACGTGTATTTATAGTTCTTTGATTTATTCATTATTGGTGTTTAAAACCAAAATACAATACAACGAAAGAAGCATAACGAAATGATAAAGAAAAGAAAATACTAAAAAAAGAACCGAAATCATTACCCCCAAGTTCGGATGCTTTCCAACTGAATGGTGTCCAACTTCTTGGGCTTTCCATACTTATCCATGTGCAAGCTTGTGAGAGAGACAAGCCAAAACAAAATCACAAAATGTATTAAACAATTCTAGCAGAGTGTTGGGGAAAGAGAGGATATTTGAATGTGCTCAGAAAAATAGTAAATAGCACGTACAATTTACATAAATGTTGGATTAACTATTTTTTGTGGTGCAAAGATAAGATATTTTATATATTGTACATGAGTATCCCTTATTATTAGCATTATGTTAAATATTGTTAATTTTCGATACACAGGTTCATTTTATTAATCATATAAGTATAGATGGTATTCTTTAATTATGTTAGGTTACGTTGAAAAAAACTAGATCGTTTTAGGGCCAAATTTCAAAATATGATTTCTATCGTAAGATTCCCAAAGACCGAAATAAACTTTATATACAAAGCTTGTAAACAGTTAATGCGCACACGCTTACAAGTAGACACCATTTTAAAATTTAGCCTTTCGTGAGCCATTCATTTGTTCCTCAGTGGTTTCTGCTACAGAAAGTGCGAGTGTGCAAGAAAGTAACATGTGCGTGCTCTCCATACATTTTAAAACTCAAACCAAGTACTCACCATTTTGTAAAACTTTCATGTGCACAAAGTGACCAAATCTGAGTTTTGTACAGATTTACTTCTCGAGAAATCAATAGATGTTTTTTTTTATAAATCTCTCCAAAATTTGAGTCATGATTATTTTTTTTATATAGGTATATAAATATAGAAATTTAGAAGCTTAAATATGTACACGAATTTGCAACTGCATTGTTTTCTATTAATTTTGTCCTTGTAATGAGCAATTAAAACCGTCTAGCTAGAACAGAAAAGCTCAAGTTAAAGTTCATCGAATTTCTTTACATTTTAAAGTGCATCCTTCCAGCACTGTGAGATGAGCATGCAACGCTCTCTCACGGACAGGAAATAATAAAAATAATCATTTATTTAGACGGTCCGATTAGGACGAAACAGTCCCTTTATTTTTTTATTTTTTTTTTATTTTTTAACAAGAATTGTGCTTTATTTGTACATAATTTCATTGCAATGTTTAGGATAACAATAACATAATAAATAACAAAGTACTTAAAATTAATAAAATAAAATAATATGAGTATGCAATGCACTTATACTATCACACTAAGGTACCTGGAGAACCAGGCACCTTGTTTTGTGATAGTAGATAGTTATACTAGCAGTTGCTTGGTGCCATTATAATTTGGTCACATACATGTATGAGTAAAATTCATGCAGTGGGTGGGATCCGAACCAACGGATCCTCACGCTACCTGGAGATTACCAGATTAGCGCCCTAACCACTTGAAGCGGTTTTTTTTAATTGAACGAAAAGCTTGAACGAGACCAAAAAGTCAGCTCTGGTCAACCAAAATTTGAAGAATAAAAAAAGTGATTTTTGAAACTCTGGTTTGTTTACATTAAAGATATCGGTGTTTGTTTACATTTTGCATTTGAAATCATCCAACTTCTTCTTCTTCTTCTTACCGAACCAAACGCCATGACCGAACGAACGAGCCGGTCCACTCTGGTCAGGATTTTTCGGTCCGGTCAAATAAAAAAAAGTGAATTTCAGTGACCAGATCAGCTTCGGTTCGCTTCGTTCACATAAAAAAAAAACCGCTTATGGACGACAGAGAAAATGGAAAAAGCCCTGGGGTGGGGGCGGGGCAGTACGGCGGGGCACACTCACCCTCTCTCCCGCAGCGAGTCCAGCTGCTTCCGGGTGAGCCGCTTGGTCTCGCCCTTGCTGTCGACCGCCACGGCGTCCAGCTCATCGAACGAGGGCGGCAGGAAGAGGTCTTTCACGTTGATGAGCTTGGCGGACTTGCGGGGCAGTGTGCAGCCGCCCTCGGGACCTGGGGGGGTGGGGGGGTGGAAGGGGTAAGGGGAGGCTTAGCACACTTTTTTTTAACTAGGTGATGTACTGATTTTTTAAAGGGATACTTTCATCCCGCGTCAGAAATATATAAACTATGGCACCTACATATCTCTTCCTGAGATTTTATCCATGATAAGTAGGGGGTGGAAGGGGTAAGGGTAAGGGGAGGCATTGGCACACTAGTACAACTTTTCACTTTTCTGTTTATGAACGAGTATACTGATTAAAATAGAGAGGTTAGTTGATGGCAAGGATTTTCAGAACTGCTACCTGCTGATGAAAGCAAGTAAGCTCGAAACATCTGTCCAGGTATGTTCTGATATTCATGTACATCTAGTACAACTTCTCACTTTTCTGATTATGTACGAGTATAGTGTACTATCCTTCATCAAGTTTGGATAGAGTAATTTCACTTAGTAAATTTTCCATTTACATATTCTTACTCCAAATAAGTCTTGATTGAATTTGTTTAATTCATAATTAAGTCACTTCTGAGAATTTTAGCATAGTTAAAAGAAAAAATCTTTTAAAAAAATGTTCGTTACAAAATCGCCGTATATCTTATCAGGTGTATAATAATAATGTAATTATAGTCACTGACCTGAGTAAGGCGCATCATTTGAACCGTTGATTGCTGATATAGCTGGATTGGGTATCACAATAGGAAATGTCTTCCAATGATACAAGAACTGCTCTCCAACCTGTGGACAAAAAAGTAGGAATAGTTGAAGGACAAGTGATGTTGGTTACTGTACGCAAACATTTGTTTTTCTGAAGGGCAGAGGGACTTAAATTTTCACCCGTCTGAGCAGTGCCGGATTACCCATATGGCGGATTTGGCAGATGCCAAGGGCCCCGCGCTTTAGGGGGCCCCGCGCTTGAGCAGTTTACACTAGATATTATGAGATTTTTAAAAAGCTTGCACTAGGTATTATGAGTTTTTTAAAAGCTTACACTAGGTATTTGCGGATAATGAGTAAGAAGAAGAAATAAAAGGGGAAAAACACACACTCACAGCAATGTACATAATTGAAAGAAAAGCGCGGGGCCCCCTATTACTATCTACTCCTCGAATCAACCACATGGACACTAGCGGATTACCTACTCCAATTGTGGATTTGGTAGATGCCAAGTTCCCCGCAGTTTTGGGGACCCGCGTTTCGGGCAGCTTACACAAACTATAAGTGTTTTTGAATGGCCTTCAAGTCGGTTTTTCTGGATTTTAATATTAAATAAAATCATAGCCAGTTGAGCAAAATATTAAAAGAAAAACCACGGGGCCCCCCTTATGACCACGTATATGAAAATAGGTAGATCTTTATATCTCTTGCCTGCGGCTCTTTATATAATCTATAAATGTTATATAATTACTCGTATTTGAAAAGAATAATATTGACGGACGTGATTATCGCCTTCGGTAATCAAACCCATAAAGTGTCTCCTCAGCGCTCAGTGATCGGCTTTATCGACATCTTAACCAATGATCTTCATTATAGTCGCCTGCGACGCTTTGAATGTTTTTTTCAAGATATTTTTTTTGTATCTATTTTCCGAGTACTTTACCCCATAACTTTGCAAAAATTTCGCCTGCGGCGCCGTCAAATTTACTTATCATGATGTTTTGGATTGTTTTTCAAGACGTGCAATTCTAGTATGTGTATAATGTATATGTACCAATAAAAGAAAAAAAGTCTTTGGGCATTTTCGAAATGCCTTTTGATAGTTTGGAATTATTTTGGGCAGTGACCTCTTAAAAAAAGTAGCATTCAATACTAGCAATAAAATCTCCACAGTAATCGATGATCTACTTTCTACACATCACCCAATGACATCTTTCTACACATATTCTTTTCATAATGTATATTTAGATATTTCTACTTTTACTCGGAAAAAATGTTGCCTACGGTGTTATAAACGTCGTTTTGGATACTATTATGGATTAGTGCCCAGGACATTTGGCTTCGGTTTCAAGGTTCTAAAAATAGTATTTTAGAAAAAATTAGTTCAATTTTGGGGCCCCGCGCCTTGAAAATGCCAAGGGCCCCGCGCAGCCTTAATCCGGCACTGCGTCTGAGACTTGAATTATAACACCTCATCCCAGATTGGGTAAGATTAAAGTGGGTAGCTGGTTTGTGAGTTTCCCATGAATGGAGGGTAAAATCCTCGTCTCGAATGAATTAACTGTTAGAGAGAAGTTAAGCAAAAGAAAAAAAGGAGTTTAAAAAAAAACAAATTTCTTGCTTAAAACAAATTTTTCAAGAAAAAGTAAAAAGGAATTCACTAACTACCTACTCATATACTTACGGGTCGATATTTTTTCTATTCTCGTCGTCACGATAAAAATTGATAAGAATACAAATTCTCTCTAAAATTTATCTTAATATCAAAAGCCGAAAACAGCATGGCCTCAGCACAAGCGTTCACAGGATAGGTTAATCCGTCTGTTAATCAGTAACTGGATTTTTCTTTCATCCCGGGATTAGACCGGGACAATAAAGAGTTTGGTCAACACGAGCGCACTGGACAAGGTGTCGCTTAGGTAAACAAACAACAGTAGGTAACCAGATTAAAAAAAAAAATATTGTCGGCTCTAGGGATCGAACCCAAAACTTTCCGCAAGGTAAGCGAGTATTTTTTACCACTGAGCTGATCGTGCGCTTTAAATGTATAAATAAATTAGAGCTCTTCAGAGATTTCATCTATTGTTATAAAAACTGGTGTGAGGTGTGATAGTCAGTCACACTATCATAATGGAGGCTCCGACGACAGTTGAAATTTGAAGAATTTTCATTACGAAAACTCCCTACTATCTCCCGTGAAACGTAAAACAAAATCGCCACTGGTTTTTAAAATTGCGCGGGAAAAACAAATAGCAACGCGCACATAAAAATTGGCAGCCATCTTTTATTTTACAACAAGTAAACAAAACGTTCTCCAGTCCATAAAAAATTAAAATGAATTGAAAGTTGAGTTGAGACTCCAGAATCCAGAAATATTTCTCACTCAGTTTTTTTCTATTTGACAATTTACTATGTTAATTAAATTTCAGATAAAGAGCATGTTTCCATAGTTTACTTCAGGTAATTAACTGGTACTTGTTCAAAAAAAAGATGATGAACCTTGACTGAAGCAACACCAACAGAAGAGTAAGTTAATATTCACCCATGACTTCCTCACTATCAAGACCACTGAACATTAACATTTAACTGCCATCCAGATCCTGATCCTGTCTAATAGTATTTTAATTTTCCCTCAAAGGAAAAGCCATTTCAAGGTTATGTTATCTTTGAAAACTGGTGAAAGATCCTGAAAGTCTGAGTTCCCAAACAGTTCACACAACAGTTTATATAACCCAAGATAATTCCACAAATTTTAGTGGATCATTTGAAACCTTTCACAAAGAATACTGATATTTAACTGGATTTTAAGATGAGTGCTGAGGATTGGAATGCTCAAGAGGAGCAAGAAGAGGAGATAGTTGACAACCCGGGCTACAAGAAGAACAACATCCTACCACTCTGGGGTAATGAGAGAACCATGAACATGAACCCTCTTGTTTTGACAAACATTCAATCTTCTCACTATTTCAAAACCAACTTGTATGGGCTGAAAACATATCATGAAGTTTTGGATGAAATATACTACAAAGTGCAACACTTGGAACCATGGGAGAAGGGAAGCAGAAAGACAGCCGGACAAACAGGTATGGTAAGCATATCACATAACATTACTTTGCTCTATTAATAACCAAGTATAATTATGTAATAAATGTTGAATTAAGTAGGCATGGTATTTGATTTTTGCAATAATATTATTTTATAGAGGCAGTAAATCAAATTTATTTATTATTATGTCAGGAAATATTTTATTTTCTTAATAAAATGTAATGGATGTTTCACAAAGTTCATTGATAATACTGTTACTGAAATAATTCCACCAGTATAAAAGGAGTTCTACTAGTTGTAGGTGCAAGTTAATAAATATCTTCATTGAAAATATATTTTTCCTCATTTCATACATATTTTTAATCTTACATTTCCTTATTCCTTAAAAATTCACTCTGTTTCAGGTATGTGTGGAGGAGTGAGAGGTGTTGGAGCAGGTGGCATTGTTTCAACTGCATATTGTCTTCTTTACAAATTGTTCACATTAAAAATGACACGTAAACAACTCAATGGGTTGATCAATCACACGGATTCCCCATACTTGCGAGGACTAGGCTTCATGTACATCCGCTACACACAACCTCCAGCTGACCTGTGGAACTGGTATGAGGATTATCTAGAGGACGAGGAGGAGCTGGATGTGAAAGCTGGTGGGGGTCAAATAATGACCATAGGTAACATGCTCAGAAGTTTTCTCACAAAGCTGGAGTGGCATGGAACTCTGTTTCCTAGGATACCAGTTCCTATTCAACAGAAACTGGAAAAACAAATGAGTGCCAAATTTCCTGTGTATTCACAAGCTGGTAGTGGAAACTACCAAGGAGGAGGAGGAGGTGGGAACTATCAACGTGGAGGAGTAGGCAGAAATAATGCATCTCGCACACCTGCAGGTGATGCCAAACACATTCCTGACAAAGATTTACACTTTGGAGAAGCTGAAAGACAAGTCAAGAGCTCCAATTACAGAGGAAGTCAAGAACGCACTCAATCACGTGAGTACAAGTCTGATCGTGGAGACACATACAAGAGAAGTTATGATAGTAAAGATGACCGATACAAATCAGCAAGCAGTGGGCGATATGCATCTCCTGAGAGGAAGAAGCACCGGGATGATGTTCCACGAGATAGTTACAGAGACAAATACAGTAGCTCAAGCAAACATGACAAATACAGTTCAAACAAAGATGATAGATATACACGAGATGATAAATATTCTAAAGAGAAAGAGGATAAGTATAGTTCAAGAGATAAATACTCAGACAGGTCAAGTAGACATAATCATGATAGGGAACGATCACGATCTCCTAGGCGCCACAAAAGATATTGAAGGTGCACTTGGAAATCACTAATTATGCGTCCAGTATTTCTTAACTTTAAAAAAAAATATGATCAAATATAGTACACAGTGATACATTGAGGTCAGTGCAAAATATCAGTAGTTCTACCAAAGTACTTACTCTATGTAATCTCACTCTTTAACGAAACTCAATTAACAATGTGTTGTAAGTGTTAAATACATCTTTGTAAAAAGGATGCAAAAAATAATGTATTCACATTTATTATTATTTTTAATTAACTCACCTTTTAGTTTGTACTACTAAAATGAACCTTGTTTGGTAGAAACTGAATATGCAAGTATAAGACAATATCAGACATTACCATTGAACCATAAGAAGTTTACATGGTGACAAAACTTATATTGTATACTCATCCATTTTGATGGGAGAGAAGTGACACAATACTTCTCATTTAGGTGCTGGGTCAACACAAGTGCACCAGAAGGTATTTGATAATAAAAATTATTATTACTTTTATAAAAGACTTTGCTAAATTTATTTCATATTTGCTAAATCTAGAGAAAATGTTGTTCATTCCTTATTCTACTGAAAATCTAGAAGTTTTTATTTCCCTCTTGACAAGTGAAACAATTGTTAATAATAAATAAGACATCAACAGACAAAATTTAATATGTCATGAATTTTGGTAAAAAATGAGTTTTTTTTGGTAAATTGCTAGGCTCAAGTAGGTAAAGTAGAAATCATTTATAACGAACAATTGGCTATAGCATTCAAAATCTCCTGTCCCTTCGAGTCTTATGGAAAATTAACATTGGTATTGTTTATGACAAACATTGGCTATAAGGAACAATATCGGTTTTAGATAACAAATTTTCAAGTCCATGGCTACTTCCTATCATTTTAACTTACAAAATTCATTTTGATACTGTTTAAATAAAACAGAAAACATGTTTAGTCCTGCAGAACTTTGTCAATAAGTGACCTGTCTAATTTAGATCATTTTATTAGCACCTAGAAATTATAGTATTGTTTGAGATTTTGAATGAAAGAATTATGTGTGTACCAGTATGTACCTTGTACCTACATACATCAATGTACATCTTTCATATTTTATCAAGTTTCCTATTCTTATTCTCTATAAGCGATACATATTGGATACAGTGAACTTATTCATTATAGCCAATATATTGGTTATAGAGAAAATTGGCTATAAGGAACAAATCTGTTTGGTCCCTAAGGAACAAAAATGTGTTATTAACCATTTCTACTGTATATTATATGGTATGTTTCTCTTGTTACTTTATCTTACAACTGTTTTAGGTAAAACAGCATTATACATGTTTCCAAGTAACATATTGCTTATTTATTCCATAAATTGTAGGGCATTGACATGTGTTATAAATGATGAGTTATAAATTAAAAAAAAAAGAAATCTTCATTAGACCACAGTAATTTTTTCTCTCAATGATAAAAGAGAGTTGTGTGTTGTTGCCACCAGTTCATTTAATAACCAAATAATTTTAAAATCAATAAAAAACGGCATATTTATTTTTAATTCTTAGACTTGTGTCTTTTCAACTTGATTTTGGCTGAAAAACTGGTCAAATTGACTTGTATGTGTTATTAACATTAAAAAAAAAGACCTTACCATTCTAGTACAAAAGAAAACTCAAGTTCAGCCAAAGAGGAACTTGTGTGAGCCAACAAGGTAATGAAAGTTGGTACTTACCTCTTTGATGCTCTGGACAAGTTGTATCAATTCTTCTGGAGCTCCATCAAGATCTACATTGAATTTGATGGGCTCTTTCTATGAACAGATTAAATGAAAGAAAAAAAAAATATTTATGGATTGAAGTTGCAATGAAAAACTTTGAGGTATCAACTATCATGAGAGGGTTAATAGTAAAACTATGGAAGTATACTTTGATAGAAGTCAAGGAGAAATCAATCAATATGATCAAGTCAGACATACATAAATATGGTGCTTCAAATATAAATGACTAATAAGAGGTAAGAAGGAACTAGGATTCAAACTAGCAAGAGGTAAGAAGGGACTAGGACTCACATGTAAGATACAGTAGAACCTCAATTTTACCATACAGAAAAAGAATTTTAAGTCAATTGCTAAGATTGTGGTCCAAGGTGAAATTTGATCCAATAGTATTTAAATGAACAATCAACTGCTTCTTGACCATTCAATTTTGGTCTAACTTTAGCTTTCTGAACTACCATTGGATAGTTTACATTTAATAAATACTATTGGATGATCAGACGCTAATTTGCTAGTTGACCAACTAAATCAAAAGGTCCTCCACTTCTCCCTTACCCATCAGTTATCCACCAAAAGGATTAACTTCTTTCACTATCCTCATCCTTCAAGTTGTCTTTCCATTTTCTCATCCTCAAATGTTAATCTCCAACTCCTGTTTCTGTAGTCTTACCTTTTCTCACTGTCTATGTATCTCTTAAATGTTCTCCTCTTAAGATCTCTCATCATTCTCACACTTTTATGTAATGATTATTATACTTGGTATCTACATCATACGGTGAACAAATTACTTACAAACAATAAATGTGTAATATTTTTTGTATTTATTTATTTACCTATCTTGAAAAAAAAATATACTTGTGAGGATTTCTCATCAAACAGTTTTTTTGCTCCTTGAAAATTAAAAAGTTACAATTTCAAATATGAAGTTGCCAATCTCAATCATCAATAAATTATATGTACAAAAAAGAAAAGAAAAAAATTCTTAAGGTGTACAGTTAGTCTTTATTAATTTTACAATAATTGAAATATGTTGGATTTCATTTCCTACAAAACTTGTAAAATCTCTCCTATACATCTTCTTACCTCTGGTTGAAGGAGAAGATATGGTGGGGTTGGCTTTGGGCCACTCATCATCAGCCCTACGATTCTAGGTCAGCTTGTGTTCCCTATTTGATGTGAATCTTGGTAAACCATTGAGAAGTTTGAATTGCTCTAACTAGAAAAAGAATCTGAAACAAAAGGAAAACAAGGTACGTCAAGGAAGTAGAACTAAGCAGTAAAGCTACAGGTGATGCTCTCTTGTCAGGTTAACTGTACTGATAAAGCAAAACCCAGGTCAGAAAAGCCCACAATACCAATAAATCTGGACTAGACTTTGAGAATAAATAGGAATTATGCTTTTTGAATATCAAAGAAATATTTGTTTACCTAGGTCAGTGCAGCTTCTACACTCTCAATTGCTTCTACTTTTTTTTTACTAGGATAAGGCTAGTTTTTAGAGGTAATTTATGAGAGTATAACTACCAGGTACCTACCTAGTTTAAATTGTCAAAAAATATCTCATCACCTGGGTGGGAGTTAAAACCATCAGGATACTATTTCTTAGAACCTAGAGCACCAGTTGGTATCTATTTCAGAAATGGTTGGTTCAGGTGGCCAAGCATGCTGCAGGAAGAATATACAATGACAGTAACAGTACCTACTGTTGAAAGATATGCTCTGCTGATTTTGGAAGTCTGTCTTCATCAAAAATGTGATTAAGAAAAGAAATCTAATACTCAATGTTGACGTGATATGGAGATACTATTGCTCATGCATGTCTAACTAAATTCATAATAAAACTTGTTCTATTTTAAACTAGCCCACTAGCTTGAAAATGACACAAACTTTTAATGCAATTACCAACACTACTAACCTTAGAGACATAATTTTAAGTGATTGGAATGATTATAGCCCTTTCACATTTATACTATTAATATTTCTTCAAGTTCAAGTGGGACCCTCACAAATTATTGGTATAAGTATAAGGGCTGTTGGCTACAAAAGCTCTGTCACTGTGACCTTAGATAGATCATTTGTGACATGCCCCTGTAACTCTTAAAAGACATTAAAGCTATTAATGTAGCTTAAGAATCTTTTAGGATTGATTTCAGTAACTTCTTTAGGTGTTAGAATCAGCCTTGAGAAGGGTTTCAGTCAAGCATGAGAATGTGTTTTTCTCTCTCTCTGAGGCCTCTTTACAGAGCCTACATTTTGGGTCTTGAGTGATGTCTATCTTGTTTAAATGATGGTTGAAGTGTTAAGGATGAGGGTATAGTTATTATGGCAGTCAGTGGCAATAATGTCAGCTCTTCTGCTCTGTTGAGCACAGTCATTAATCTGCACCTTGCAGTGGACTTCTTCATGCACCTCCCAGCCCTTCTGTCGGAACAAATCTGTGCTGGCTGTGCAGATCTTGTGGTGCACAGAATTCCCTGGCAGCTCTGAGTGGGGATAAACATTTTGTATGTAGGGAATTGTTTCTATGAGGTATATTTCACTGCAGATAGGATAAGGGCAAATCCCTTGATTCCATTCATCCATCCTGTGATTTGCCATTTGATTCATCAACAGTTTTAGAGCATTGATCCATTCTTCACTAAATCTTTGTTTGTTTGTGACCCACTGGTTGGTAAAGGGAGATGACTTGTAACACTTGATACCCATGCCACACTGCATTGATTTGAGACCACTTTTTGAATCTTGCATCTCTGAGGTGGGTTCTTGTTACTCAGATGGTCAATAAGAACCCATAAGTGAACCACGGAGTGAGGGAAAATTATTGATTTGTAGGTACCTAAATTTTCAGACAGTCCTTTAATTATCTGAGGTCATCTTGAAGAGATAGGTCTTTTACCTACCATTTGATAAAAATAATTTCTCTCAGCTTTTTTAACATCACCATCCAAGAGATAATCACTGTACACAAATAATAACAAGGACCAAAATAAGTGACAAAATGTACAGCTCCTTCGAGTCTGGTCAACTTTTGAGAAGGCAGCCTTCCCTGCGTACAGCACATCTTGAGATACTAGCACAAGCAATCCACTGAGAAATAAACATCTACTAAATTTATTTCCTCTGTAATACTTGCAATACCAACCTCAGTAGCTTGATCGATAAGGCAGTGGACTAGTAACCTGGAGGTCGGTGGTTCAAGTCCCGGTTTCAGCATAGATTTATTAAAAGCGAGTTTGAGTAGTAAAGTTGTGATATCACAAAAGTGATGAACACAAATATGATAACTTTTTTTTTTACTTGCAATAGATAATACTTGGAAAAAATAAGTTGTTCATTAAGTTTGAACTGATAGCAAATGATATTATACAAAATTAATATAAAGCAAAACAATAATTATTATTGTTTTAGATAAGCATTGGCTGAACCAGAGAAACATACAACGGGAATATCTATGTGAAGGACCAAGAAAATGAAAAAGGCTATTTAATGATAACTTACAGAATGGTCCAGAAATGAATTAAAATTAGCTGTTCTTGAAGCTGTTTACATCTTGTTGAACTTTCCTGTTTGACAAACTAGAACTTTCCTCTTTGACGTTAGGGGAAAATAATTTCCATTTTTTAATGAGTAAATGAACAAGCTACACAAAGTAATCGTATGCTACAAAACTGCATATTATTTATATGGCATATGCAAATAAATGAAAAAAAATTCACTAACTTCAATTCTTTATTATTTTATCACTAGATAAAAAATTTATTTTTCTGAATTTTATGATGGCACTGAAGCTACCAAAAATCTTAAAAAATATATCGAAATTTCTACAAGGTACAACAAAATCCTGTAACTCTCGTTTCAGTATTGTAAATATTGTAATAGTGATAAATTGTTTTTGATAGCCCATACCAAAATTTTTTTGATAATATTTTTTCATCACCGCCGCTTTATTTACTTCGCAGCCTGCAGCTACTATAAATTAATGTAGACGCTTGTAGTATATACATGTGTTATGTTATAGTATGCCCATCCCGTCTACCCTGGACCACGTCATGTTAAGTAACGTCGAGCTAGGCTAAGATTTGGATCAAAATGATGTATCGCGATAAAAGCTCTAATTTTTACCCAATCGAGCTGAAATTTTCAGGATATGTTCTAGACATGTGAACTCTGACGTGAGCTCGCATCAGTTTGATCAACTAGTTACCATCGGGTGTTGTGTAAAGACCGGAAGGTATATCGTTTACAAACAAAAAATTTTGTCGACTCTGATCTTCGAGCAAGGGACCTTCCGCATGGCAATCGACGAATACCATAGCACTGAGCCAATCGCGCGTTCATCTACATAATATTAGGTATAGGTAAGAAGAAACTAAAAATTAAAAAAAAAAAAAATAGTTGTTTTTTCAACCCTGTCAATAAATTGAATTTGTTGCTAGCTTCTAGAGTAATAATTTTGTGATGAAAAAAAATAAACAAAGCTATCAGCCATTATCCATCCCCACCCTTTCACCTTGCCTATTTCTGTGTTTCACTGCTAGAGTGCAGCACTTGCAGCAGTAGCTGTTTCCAGTGCTGGAATGCTGGATACGTGCGTTTCTACATCAGCTAGTTCGCTACAATAACTTGAAATTTCTTCGGCCCTTGTCGAAAGAAATCTTCTGTATATGTTACCTCATCAAATGAGGTAAAGCCAGTCCCAAACACCAATTCTTGTTGTAACTGAACTGAAGCAACATCCAGCAAGGTTCAGCATTGGATGGAGTGACCATTCAAATTGTCTTCTGGGCTATTTTCAGGCTGGGTGTGGTTGAATTAACTTGAGAAAAACTAAGCACTTGAAATAACCTACAGAAAAAAAGAAATTAAAACAAGGATTTCTATTTACACAGAAAAATTGTGCAAAAACGGTTTTATTGAGTTTTGTTTTGAAGAAAAAAAGCTATACGCATTTCAGGGTACTTTTCTATAGGAATAGGTACTAAATTATATAATATCATAATTATGAAGAAAATGTCTTGTCAACTTTGAAAATAAAATATAATGAACACAACATGTTATTCCTTTCGATAGGAAAATCCCTTTTTATGTCTGTGGACTCTTTCTAAAATGTCAAGAGAAAACCACCTGTCATTGCACTGACCTAAAATAAGTAGGCAGGTATTTAAAAAATTTTTTTTATTTATTTTCCAGTTCACTCATCTAATGACATGTTTTTTCAGTCACCCAACAGAGCTGTTGACAACACAAATCATTTTTGTATAAAATAAAACATGAAATTCGAAACAATACACAATTCTTTAGTACATGAACTGGCAAAACCCATCAAAATGTCAAAAAAAAAAAACAAAGTTTACATGAAGACAATCAAAATTTTTACATAAAAAAGAATTTTCAACTAACAAAACAAAAAGTTAAATGTGGTATTTTCTCTTGAGATGTTTTGATCGTTAACAATTGTGTTGAAAATATAATAAACAATCAAATGCTCCACTACAAAATCAAGCTATACCAGTGTGAATTACTTCTTTTTGTTACCATTAATTTTTCATGGGAACACATCTACACTGATCAAAACATTTCAAAAAGACACCCACCAAAGGGAGAAGAGCTTACATCATTAATTTACTAAATTCACAAAAAAAAAATATAAAATAAAAGACAGTATTTATAAAATCTGGAGATTGAGAAGATCAGATGGACAGAGACTTAAGCTCTCTCACCACGGATACGTCTGGCCAGCTGAATGTCTTTTGGCATAATAGTGACACGCTTGGCATGGATAGCACACAAGTTGGTGTCCTCAAACAATCCAACCAAATAAGCTTCAGATGCTTCCTGAAATTGAAAACAAGACCAAGATTTCAGTTACCAAAAGCAAAGAAAATTACTTGCAATGCCATTAATTTTCTCCCAAACCTCTATTAATGTACTTCAATTATTACAATTTCATGCCAGTTTTTATTACTCACCCTGTGGGCCAAGAAGTGTCCCATCTTGTACCTCAATGCCAATTCTTTTGTAATAATTAAACTTTTTTACTTTCCTTATCTTATAATAAGGAAAGGATTGTATTTGTCACAAAAATGACCTACCCAGCTTTTCACATTTTAAACATTAATATGTTCATATCTAATATATGTATTCATTAGTTCAAACACCCTGGGTTTACTTGAGTATTATTTATCTGGTAACCTACTAACTAACAAAAAGTGTAAATTTTGTCCTGCTTTTTTTCTTCTATACTTGGGGTAAAATTAATAGACAAAATTAAGATCACAAGTTTGAGCCTGAAGTTACATTTCCCCATTTGGAACAATACGCAATATCTAGACTTGAGTCCAAACAAAAACCTCTCTTAATTTTACCTTGTTGTTTTCTTGAGGCAGTAGTGAATAATTTCAAATGGATTTCTAACTCACCTGCAGAGCACCAATAGCAGCACTCTGGAAACGCAGATCAGTCTTGAAATCTTGAGCGATTTCTTCACCAGACGTTGGAATGGTAATTTACGGATCAGGACTAGTAGATTTCTGGTACCGACGGATTTCACGGAGGGCAACAGTTCCAGGTCTGTAAGAAATTGATTATTACTAACTTTCAGCAAGACGCAAATGAAAATAAGAAAATTAAAGTATATACAAAAATGTTCAAGAGTTACTTTTCAGCTTGATCACTTTTACATTATTAATGTGACCCACAGTAACAAATCATAGTGATAAGCCTAATGTCCAATAATTTGACATGGTTCAGGAGGCATTTTTTAAAATATTTCTAACAAGTAGTAGAATTAAATAGAATAACACTAGTTCAATATTAGCATCCTTGTGAAGGAGAGTAATGAGAATTTTTATGTATTTCTTATCTGTTGCTTGCCATTGTTCAGGATGATGACACAGTATGACTATTTATCAGTAGAGAAATGGAAATCCTGATATCAGTATTCCAGAAAAAACCTTGTAGGATATTGGCCCAAATTTCATGTCAACTGTGAATTTTAAAATTGCCAATAACTCAAAATTCATCTCCTGTTTACCTGTAACGATGGGGTTTCTTGACACCCCCTGTGGATGGTGCACTCTTACGTGCAGCTTTGGTTGCCAATTGTTTACGGGGAGCTTTACCTCCTGTTGATTTACGGGCAGTTTGCTTGGTACGAGCCATTGTTTGTTCTTCTCAATCTGTAAAATATTGAAATCAAAAGTTAACATTTATTTTATCTAGGTCACTTGGGGGGATCTAGAATGATGATTATTTTTATTAAATGGGTGTATGCTATGTTGCACGATACCATTGTAACATAATTATTGAAAACACCAATTCTTGTCAGATCACTTAAGTTAAGCTACTTCCATTATGGTCAAGAATTGAAATTTCTGTTCATGGAGGGTAAAAAACCAATCTCAAGGAATCTGGGAAGTTATAAGAGACATGAATCACAAAGGAGGGGAGGGGGGGGGGAGTGTTTTATTTAATTTAGATAAATAAGGGAACTAGGTAGCAGAATTGTTTCTAGTGTTTTAAGGTGTTACTTTATTCATACCACTCCAAGCTTGTGGACAAAAATCCATTTTCCCTCTAAAATGACATAGGTCTAGTAAATTACAATTACAAATTGAAAGTCCAACTAGTAGGTTTAACTCTTTTAATCAGTAGTGTCTACACTACTAGTATTGCCTGCAATTTCATTTGGCATTCATCAAAAGACTTGATTTATAAAAGAGAATAACTTAGATAATTCTACAATCGACATAGTTCTTTGAATAGGTAAGTAAATGGTGTTCAGCGTCTGTTTCAAATTTCAATTCAAGGGCTAACAATGAAAGTGAAATTTCTGGTTATCTAGAAAAAAATCTAGTCGATATGCTAGAGAAGAATAACTAAACTGGATTACTATTCAATTTAAAGTTTGAATTAACTTACCAATTTAGATTTATCTAGATCTTTAACTATTCGAAAGGCAATATTACAGACTCACACAACTAACCAATCGAATTGAAAATTCTCTAACAAGAGATGTTACAAAATCAAAATGGACGATGAGAACTTGAGAAGAACCCAGAAGATAGGGGAGAGGGGGTAAACTTTCTGGTAGAAATGGTGGAGGGGTAGACAAGAGCGGCGAGGGGGTCAAATAATTTTCCGGGGAGAAAATTTCAGCGTCTTTCCAAAGAGAAATGAAAATTTGATGATAAAACGTTTTAAATAGAGCGAAAATCTATTCAAGTAAAGAGATAAGAAATTTATACCGGGTGGTGTATGCTTACTTGAATCTGTGTAGTGTAAATAGTAAGGCTACTTACCCGTAACAGGAGGTCGGTGGTTCGAGTTCTTATATCGGCAATGTTTTTGTAGATCGAGTTTAAGTAATTGTGATTAATGGGCATGAAGTTCAAAACTTGCCCTGTTACCTATTTGAAAATTCAAGTTGATCAAAATTATAAATAAATCACATAGGTACTTTGATTATTTTCTAAAATCTAATTGATCACGATTATAGAAAAAACTTTAAACAAAAATGTCACTCTGGGGCATTTAGTGGTGAAATTAATTTTAAAAGCATTTAATCTGAGCGCACGGCAGTTCGCTAGGTCAAGTTCTAGCAAGAACAGCAGAGTGTGTATCTTTTCAAGAATCAATTCGACCGGGTTTTTCACACCCTCATATCTTCGGTCCTATTGATCATGGTGCTATGAAATTTGGCAAGTAATTATGTTCTCTTAACATCACTTAAAACACACTGAAAATGTCAAGAGTAAATACTAAAAACTTTCGGAGGTAATTTTATCTAAAAATTGCAATTTTTTTAATGACTGACAGCTAGGTCATCGAACTTTTGACACTTCCCGACTACCTAGAAAACTGAAGTTTCGCAACACGAAAGGGTTTGATTTTTAAGGGCAGGGAATAATCTGACAATCAGAACTTTTTCACTTCAACTGCCATAAACGGTGTCGTATTAGGGATCTATGAGCGAAAATCGACAGCTTTTTTAAAGCATTTTTTTATATGCAAAAACGAAAACAATAATATTCCGATATCTAGTATTAGTTAGGTATCAGACAAAAATTTGTATTCAAAATTTGGTTACAGTTGTTTGTAAGGGATACCTTCCGGTGCGCTCGTGTTGACCCAGCACCTAAATGGGAAGTATTGTGTCACTTCTCGCCCATCAGAGGGGAGGCATACTACGGGATGGGCAGGCTACAACACAGACCGCAAGCATCTACAGTATCTACTGTTTCATGGCTACGAAATAAAAAAGGCTATGAAATATTCATCTAAAAAAAAAATTATTCTCGGTTTGAACCTTTGTGGTGCTATTTCCAGCCTAGCACGGGCGGGTTAGGCTGGAAATATTTCATTTGACGAAAGGACACAATTTAGTGCGAGATACATAGTTGATGGTACAAATAAGATACACAAAATATTATGTCCAATACATTGATTTTTATTTTCTTAAATTGGCATAGTAATAATTAGAATTCTTTATGTACACAAATCCATCAACACAAAAGAAACTTCTGAATTGAGGATTTTCTCTTTCTTAAAGTAGTAAAAAAAGTATGTACAGAAAAATATTAAATCTTAATTTGTTTTTTAAAATAATTCAAGAGGTTTTTCATTGAGAAAAATGTCTACCTACCAGATGTTATTACATTTTTAATTAATTATTAAGATTTCTTGCACTTAAAAATTATTATTGGGGAAATTGACCTTTTGAGGCCATTTACGAAAACGAGTCAGATAGAGATATACCCATCTGTTTTGAGCTGATAGTCTACATGGAAGTTTGAACACTGTTGGTGTTGTAACTGGAGCTTGTAGACAATTCCAGTGCCACTCTAACCTGAGCTCACCAACACGGAAAAAGTGAACTGGAAGTTTGAATCATTGATTGGAGGAAAATGATCAAAAATTGAGAAAGTACATCTAGGGAGAAATCTAGACTTAGCTCACAGAGCTATTACAAAAACGTCCTAGTTTCAAATTAAAATAAAGGTTGCCACTTTTCTGGTGAATTTGAAAAGAAACTAGATAAGTAAAATATTCAAGTTTTCATTTCAAAACACCTTGCGAAAACAAAAAGAAGACAAGTCAATTCTTTGTGGTAAGGTTAAAAAGGTTACAAGCTATACCGAAAACATTTAATATCTAAATTTTGTACTGTGGTAAGAAAAAGTTAATATCAGTTGATATGAGACAATGTTTCAATTCGAATTCTACGTTATCACACAAGGCTAGTGTCTACATCACATGCTATTTACTGTTGTTTCTACGAACCTTAAAGAACAAATAGGTTTGATGGTGAAAAGATAAAGATTAAATACGAGTATATTTCACTAGTAATTATAAATAAAATATGTACTTAATTTTGAGTCACAAACACTGGTAAAAAACAATTAAATCCAACTTATGGATTTTCTCTCATGGCAGTGTACATACAGCATAGTACACAACACCAATTGATTTCGTTCTATTGGTGATATTAATTCATTATAATTTGTCTGTCCTGGGAAGAAATCAACTGAAAGACAAGTTAGTGAGTTATGCAGTGTAGGGGGGAAAGAAACAGCTGTAATACTATGGTTTCGCTAATGCTCTTTGTTCAATAGGAAGTTATCTACAAAAAATAATGCATGATTGGGATTTTTGGCAAACATCTAAAACACTTTTAATCAAAAAGAACGACTTGGACTTTTATCTGTTCAAATAGTTTGGAGAAAACTAATAAGACAAAATGGCAAATGTTAAGAGAGGACAAGTGAATTGGATATAAACTAAAAGTTTCAGATGATCATATGAAAGTAAGAGCCCATAGCCAAAAGATAAGTTAAAATATACCACCGCCAACACAAAGGATTTACTTAGCCATTCATAGAGTATCTCATTCATTCATTTTCTAAAATTATATCTGATTCTACATAAACCAGCTTATCTAGGTGATAAGAATTAACAAGACAGAATATTCTTTGCTTTTAGCTTGCAATAATAATATAAAATAGATGAAACCAAAAATCATATGAATGCTAAGATGTAAGAACAGAAATATTAAGAATGAATCATTTGTACTCCACTTACTTATCTCACCACATTTACCAAAAGTCTGATAGAAGACAAGTTACAAATTAAATTAAATCTCCTCTCCTTTAAACCTCTTCCCGCCCAACACCAATTTTTGTTTTGTAGTATAAAGTGACGGTGGCCTCGCCGAGGGCAAACATTTTATGCTACTTGGTAGTATAATTTTTTAGCTTGGGCACTTAGGACTATAAAATAAATGTCTTCTTACGAGGACATTTATAATATAAGAGGTTATAATATAAACCCACGTTTTTGTGATTGACAAAAATTCATTTCTTGTCTTTCACATGCCTCCGTTCAATAAAAATAAATTTTACATCATAATCGAACCATACAACATAACTTACATTTACACATCAGTCAGTGGTGAATAATGTAGCATCAGGTGATCGGCTTCGTTGTCATTATCGCTCAGTATCAATAATAAACATTTAAAAAGTCATACATGTAAAACCAGAGTCAAACTCGAGGTCAGATTTTATCTCGCATGTTTTCAAACACGAAAGCTTCAAGCTTAGAACACATATGCAGACAATAATTTCTTTTATATCCAGTAAGAAACATCCCGACATTCAAAAGACATAATAACACACTATTTTAAGATGGACATGTCAAAAGACGGAATGCCACTCAAGTCAAATCTCATGCTACCCAACCTAATCTTGAATATAAGCAAGGGTATTTATTTTTTGACATTCATTTTAACATTGATTACATCTAATTATTTTCTAATTCATTTTTGTCAACTCTTTAATTAAAACTAAAAGAATTTTTCAAAAACCTACAAAGAATTATCATTCCTTATCTATAAGAAACACACAAATCAAATCCAAATTAATGTTCTAATCAGCTTTTTCTTTTTACATACAACCATAACTTGGTCGATTGTATACACACACCAGCAATGATTTTTTTTCCCTTTAATTTCAGATTCACCATTCTAGTTGTTGCATCGTTCCATTAAATTACTTCAGCAACTTGTTTGTGTAAGGTCGCTACTTCAGCGTCTGCTCCTCTTGCACAGGCCGCTACGGTCGCTACCCGTGGGAGTTACGCAGCACTTTCTCGCTCACTCCTACAGACTTTCTCTTCTTGGTTCTCAGGCTGGTGGCGTCGCCGTGGTGGAAGGCAGGCAGTCGCTACTCTGCTGGTAGCTACCGCGCTGTGCTTGTGAGGGGGCCGCTGCTGGGCGCTGTCTGTTGCTCCTGGTCCGAGGCCCCCGATGAGTCCTCGGAGTTGGTAGAAGCTGGAAATGAATGGGAGAGAAAGGAAAATAATGTAAGACGAGTCCTAGAAGTTGGCGAAGCTGGGAATGAATGGGAGAGAAAGAATAAGCTGGGAATGAATGGGAGAGAAAGGAAAAATAATGTAAGACGAAATCTAGGAGTTGGCCGAAGCTGGAAATGAATGGGAGAGAAAGGAATAAGCTGGAAATGAATGGGGGGGAGAAAGGAATAAGTGGGAATGAAATGGGAGAGAAAGGAATAATGTAAGATGAGTCCTCGGGTTGGCAGAAAGCTGGAAATGAATGGGAGAGAAGGGAATAAACTGGGAATGAATGGGGAGAGAAGGAATAAACTGGGAATGAATGGGAGAGAAAGGAACATATAAGAGGAATCAAGGGATCGGAATTTTTTTTCTTATAAGTATCCAAGTTTCTCTTATAAAAGGTTATTTTCCCTTATTATATAGATGTATGTAATTTGAAATTGTTCTCCCAACTTCTTTTTCTTGCATTTGCTTTTTACCCATCGTACTTGGGGGTTGGCTTTGTTCAAACCTCATGGTTGAGGTTGGTTGGTTGGAAAGGCACTTGGTGCCTTTCCTAACGCCAAAAGGGACCCAACCGTAAAAATATCCTGATTAAAAATAAAACTGGTGTGACACCACATGACTTTTCCTTATCATAAATTCCGCCACTGGTGACTCACGGGAACAGTTAGCTAAGAATCAATGTCAAATTCGTAATCAGCACCTCAAAGAAAATGGATTTGATACGTCAGAACCCCCATTTAAGATGTGTAGTAAAAAAGTTAGCCCAAAGGGCGGGGCTCTCAAATTTACCAGTAAATTGGGGACAGGTTCCAAAAAGTTCAAGATATCAAAAAAAAAATAAAAAAATGATCTGAGTAAACCACTTTATTTTTCCATTATGAGGAAATGTTTTTCTCTAATTTTTTTGTATCTTTAACCAATTTGAAAGAAGTTCTCTAATTCCTCTAATTGTGCCTCCATTGTATCAACTGCTTTCCACCACTTGAGAAGCGACGGGTTTGCCCGCCGGCTTCCTGTAGACACGACGATCTCCTTGCTTCCTCGTCTGCCGAGCTAGGTGCAGGAAGCGTGGTGAGGGCCGCCGCTACCCTCTCATTGTTCGCCGGGGGCCTGGAGCGGCCGAATTTCTTCACCTCCACCACTCCGCCGGCTCCTCCTCCGTGGCGCGAGGCGAGGCCGACCCCGCCGCGGGCACCGCGGCGACTTGCAGTCCGGGGTCGCGGGTTCGAAGGTGGGCGGGAGCAGCAGCTCGTCCAGCAGGGAGCCCCCGCCTCCGTTGGGCGGGATGTGAACGCCTGGGGGTGGAGCATACTTTGTATGAGAAATACTGCCAGAATTTGAACAGTAATTCCAAGACATTTTTTTTTTTTTATTATTATTATTTTTTTTTTTTAAGTTATCATATTTGTGTTAATCACTGTCGTGATATCACAACTACTCAAACTCGTTTTACAAAAAGTACGCTGTAACCGGGACTTGAACCACCGACCTCCAGGTTACAAGTCCGCCGCCTTATCCATCAAGCCTGGGGGTAGAGAATATCATTACATGAGAAATACTGCCAGAATTTGAGCTGTAAGCCAAAGACGTATTATTATGTGGTTAAAATCCCAAATAGTTGGATAACTTGTCATAATATCCCAGCTTTTTCATTATTCGAGTAGTAAACCCAAGATATATTAATGGTCAAAATTTCAAATGGGAAGATACATTGTTATGTCCCGGCCTGGATTCAAACCTTCAACTTCTGGATTACCAGGACCGACGGCAACGCCTTGACTACTGAGCTACCGAACCACAAGAAACTGACCCAGATAATATTCGATGCTGCTGGAGAAGTATTAATGGTCGAGTGATCAGAGCATGAGCTAGGTCTATTCAGGCAGCGAGTTCAGGTTCCACCTCATACATAATCCCCCCCCCCCCCCTTGTGTGAGAGTTAAACTAGATAACACAAGCACTCTTAACAGCTGCATGATCAAGGAAGTGACCAATAAGACCTATTTGGCAGTATGTCTTCATCTGTACCTCTTTGTTTGGAATATGATTATTTGTACCTGCTGACATCTAGGATAAGATTCATCGTAAGCACTCTTAACAGCTGCATGATCAAAGAAGTGGCCAATAAGACCTATTTGGCAGTACGGTATGTCTTCATCTGTACACCTCTTTGATTGGAATATGATTATTTGTACCGGCTGACATCTAGGATAAGGTTCATCATATTTTTATTTTTTTATTATTTTTTTTTTTTTCTTCTTCTTCTTTTCTTTTTTCTTGTAATATTTCAATTAATATAAAAATGGTTCGATTTTTTAATAATCATATTCACTGCGGGGACAGGACCTGACTCAAATCTGAGGAGCCCTGAGGCGGCTAGTGGCTACCAGGGGACCACTGCAGGTACAGTCTGGATTGAACGGAAACTTGGATCTGAAAAATTGGGAAGAAATTGTTATCATTCAGGACTAAATTAAAAATTAAGTCTTGTTTTTTTTATATGTATAAATATTTACACTTTTCTGCATTTTTTCATGAGAATATTTTAAATAACTTATTATGAATATTGTGAATATTTAAAATGTGGAATGTCTGGCTGGGGGGACGTTAAACAGGAGAAGAACAGTGTCTCGCTAGTGGACTATAAACAGAGAAACAAACTAGCCAACCCTTACAAGCCAGGCTAGCTTGCAGTTTCTAAGGGTTTAATGGCTTTATAAGAAAAGTCATAGTCCTCATGATGGTTGATCGCACATAAATACATATGTGGTTCAGGACGAGCCAACTTTGAAATAAAGTTGGCTGGAGATCATCACTCACCCTTCCCTCTGTAGCCAAGAACAACAACAACAACAAAATGTGGAAATTTCGTATTTGCTTTCTCTTCATTTTTTTTTGTTCAAGTATTAGAACTCATTCAATTACTCATGACCCATGCATTCAATTACTCACGACTCACTCGTTCAATTACAAACGACTCACTCGTTCAGTTTCTCACCACTCACTCGTTCAGTTTCTCACCATTCACTCGTTCAGTTTCTCACCATCACTCGTTCAGTTTCTCACCACTCACTCGTTCAGTTTCTCACCACTCACTCGTTCAGTTTCTCACCACTCACTCGTTCAGTTTCTCACCACTCACTCGTTCAGTTTCTCACCATTCACTCGTTCAGTTTCTCACCACTCACTCGTTCAGTTTCTCACCATTCACTCGTTCAGTTTCTCACCCTCACTCGTTCAGTTTCTCACCACTCACTCGTTCAGTTTCTCACCACTCACTCGTTCAGTTTCTCACCACTCACTCGTTCAGTTACTCACGACTTACTCGTTCAATTATCACGACTCACTTGTTCAGCTCTGCAGCACGGAGGAGAACTTGCGACTCGTCTCCTCGTTCTTCTTGTTCAAGTATAGAACTCATTCAATTACTCATGACTCATGCATTCAATTACTCACGACTCACTTGTTCAGTAACTCACGACTCACTCGTTCAGTTACTATCACGACTCACTCACCTGAAGAACTGCAGCTCAGTCTTGCACTTGTTCAGTCCTGCAGCACGGAGGAGAACTTGCGACTCGTCTCCTCGTTCTTCTTGTCGTAGTGGTCCAGACGGGTACTCACGACTCACTTGTTCAGTTACTCACGACTCACTCGTTCAGTTACTCATGACTCACTCACCTGAAGAACTGCAGCTCAGTCTTGCACTTGTTCAGCTCCTGCAGCACGGAGGAGAACTTGCGACTCGTCTCCTCGTTCTTCTTGTCGTAGTCGTCTAGACGGGCCGCGTAGTCCACCACTGTCTTGGTCTGGTCGCCTAGCTTCACCTTGCACAGCTTCAGTTCCCGCTTCATCAGCGTCAGCTGAGAGCTGTACCTGTGGCCAGAGACGTGTTCATTTACTATGGTGGTCTTTAGGGCCAAATTATGAAACTCTTTCACTAACTCAACGGCTTCTATCCTGTCTATTTTGAGTGTATCTCATATAGAGACGTGTTCATTTACTATAGGGTACCACCTGTGGTGGTCTTTAGGGCCAAATTATGAAACTCTTTCACAAACTCAAATAAAGCGGTGTTTAAAAAAAAAAAAAATTGGAAGGATAATTTGTCATGTCCAAGCTAGGTTTCGGACCCGCGACCTCTGGAATCTCTGGATTCACACAGTGCCGCCTTTACCACTGGGCTACCGGAACAGACTGATACCGGACTGATACGGGTTTTTCCTGGTCCAACTCAGGCTGGATGATGTTAATATAAGTAGCTGGTTTGTGAGTTTCCAGCAAAGGGAGTGTAAAACCCCCGTCAAATATAACCTTGTAGCTAAAAGCGGTATTTAAAAAAAAAAAAAAAAAATTGAAAGGATAATTTGTCATGTCCACGCTAGGTTACGGACCCGCGACCTCTGGATTACCAGCAGAACCACAGGGACGACGGGACTAGTTAGTTACCTCTTCATGCCCTGCTTGATCTTGTGGATCCTCTTCCTCAGGACCATGTTGGATTGGGGAGGGGAGCGGGGGGAGGGGGAGGGGAGCTCGAGACTGGACTCGAACCCGCAACCCCCCGCGTCCGAGCCGCAAGCTATCGAGTCCTTGGTGGAGGAGGGGAAGGGACCTGCGATGTCCATGAAGTCCGTACCTGGCGACACGGGCAGAGTCATATCATTGGTTTTTTTTTCAATTCAATTTTTTTTTTCAATTACTTTTTTATTTACAAAACATAACAATCAACGAAATAAATAAAAATGAAATCAGATATTGTAAAAGTTAAAAAAAAGTTATCATATTTGTGTTAATCACTTTCGTGATATCACAACTACTCAAACTCGCTTTACTAAATCTACGCTGAAACCGGGACTTGAACCACCGACCTCCGGGTTACAAGTCCGCCGCCTTATCGATCAAGCTACTGAGGTCGGTGAAATCAGATATTGTATGTAAAAATATAATAAAATTTCGTCAATTTGCTTTTTTAATTAAATAAAAAGTGTGATGTCTAGCCCACTGTGTCATAGCTAATAACATGTGTTGGGCTAGATCATGTATTAAGTGTCCTATAGTGACAAAACAGCTGTCATAAATTCGCCGATAGAAAGTCAAAGAGGCGTAAGTGACAAAAACTGAAAATCGAGATTATCACACAGGCATACTGCTATTGAAAGATACTCTTGGTAGCACGAACAGGCGTATGTGGTTTCTAAACCCTTGAGAAGATATTGATTTTTTATGTTTGGGCGTATGTGATATTTGCGGGAAAATTGTAGCATACATGTGGCTTATAAGTGTGCTCCTGAAAACTTTGATAAAATCACTTACGCCTAATTGACTTTCTAGCGGCGAATTGTTGTAATCACAATAATATTACTCAAACTATGTAGCGCCAGCGTCGATGGCATGTTGAATACACCGGTTCCTTTCAGAACACCGAAGTTAAGCGACATCCAGCGAGGTTAAGACTTGGATGGGTGGCCATTCAAATTCTAATTCTCGTGACGCTGGCTTTTCCCGGCCCCACTCAGGCTGGGTGAGGTCAATGTGAGTAGCAGGTTTGTGAGTTTCCTGCGAATGGAGGGTAAAACCCCCGTCGTGATATGACCATGGCAGTTGAAAGCGACGTTAAACCCCACTTAAAAAAAAAAAAAAAAAAAAAAAAACTATGTAGCTCTCTACTTACTTTTCCATACTTACAACTCGACAACGGACCTCTACATTATGAATGCTTCGTCTTATCAATCGAGCTACTGAATTCTGTGAGTGTTTCTTTTAAAGTTAAGTTCTCATATTCGTGTTAATCACTTTCGTGATATCACAACAACTCAAACTCGCTTTACTAAATCTACGCTGAAACCGGGACTTGAACCACCGACCTCCAAATTACAAGTTCGCCGGCTTATTGATCAAGCTACTGAGGCCGGTTCCTCGGAGTGTTTCTATTATTTATCTACTATTTTGAGTAATTTCAAAATACAATACATACTAGGCACTCACTGAAGTAGGTAACAACATAAGACAGGGAGTCCCACCAATGTTGGACATAACTTTAGTGGGACACCCTGCATATTGGTTGAATGGAAGAGATTGCCATAGACAATAACCCCACCCTTTAGTTAGGACATCTGTAGCTATGTTGTTTATCTTTTTCTTGTTTATATTGTTCTCAATTTTGTATTTTAATGTTTATCGTTATTTGTTTGTACTAACATATGTCTTGTTAATCTTCTTTTACTCTGTCTTATCCCGGTCAAGCAGGGTCGACGTTGTTCAACCTCATGGTTGAGGTTGATTGGTTTTGGCACATTTTTTTACGGCTGGATGCCCTTCCTAACGCCAACGATTCTCTTTGATTTAACGTCCTGGATTAGGACGGGGGTTTTACACTCCATTCGCTGGGAATCGTACCAGCTACCCACAGCTAAAGAATAATAATAATTGGTAATTACACAAGATGCTCATAATGAATGGCGCCAATTTTAAATATCTACTGAGATAAGGAGGGTTGGCGAAATTAGGACCATGGCGATAAATGGGCCAGGTACCTTATTTAGTAACAGGATAACATATACAAAGGTATTTTTCCTAAGGTAAAGCTTCTAAGAAGAAGAAGGTTACTCACTGAAGTAGGTAATCTCGGGCAGGGTAGGTTCGATCTTCTCCTTGAAGTATTCCATGGCCATGGTGGAGAGGTCAAAGAGTTCGTCAGTCACTTTGTAGGGGCGGGCTAGACGAGGCGTGGTCTTGATGTAAAGGAGGATGCGGTAGATCTCGTCCAGGATCTTCAAGAGAAAGGGTTGTTTCCATTAATACTTTACTGTCCGTATGAAATACTCAAAAAAAAAAAGAAAAAAACGTACCTAGTATTATTATTATTATTATAGTAAGCTTTACTAGGTAGAACAAAAAATATATACATATAGTAAAATAGAATGAAATTATAAAGAAAAACAATAAGATAAAACAAAGATACAGGAAAAAAAAGAGAATGAAGTTAATGTCCTACCTAAAGGGCGGGGTTATTGCCTGTGGCAATCTCTTCCACACAACCAGCTTTCTAATATCACATTTTCGTTTCTCTCAACTCCAAGTGCTTAGTGAAAGAGATTAAAAATATCTAAAAACCTAAAGAAAGGTCACAAGTTTTCAACTTGTGGAAGAGATTACCACAGGCAATAACCCCGCCCTTTAGGTAGGACATTGGCTTTATTCTCTTTTTTGTTCTTGTTTCTTTGTTCAATCTATTTATTTTTTCTTTACAATTTCAGTGTATTTTACTGAATATATTTTACTTTGTCTTACCTAATAAAGCATAATAGAATAATAATAATATGTTTTTGTGTGTTCCATAGACTAGATATCAGATATTCTGAGCTTTGAAGTTTTTATGAACTGTCATGTAATACTAAAAATACCGTGTGCTCAGACCAAAAAATGGCCTGGCGCACTGCTGTGTACTTATATTTTAAATGATAACAGATTTCCCAGTGAATTGTAGAAAAAATTGATGGAATTTTTTCATTATAATAATTGTAGCTTAGGCCAAATGGCACATTAGTGACATTAGTCAAAATACACAGAAACATTATTATCATAATTACAGAAAACTGAATAGTTTAGCATTGTCCTACTTTAGTTACACGTGTGGATCATGAATATTGTAGACAAAAGAATGCTGTAATTATTGTAGTTCTATAGATTCTACCTGATGAAAATAAGAAGAGTATTCGGTCTGATTTTTTCTCATTAAGTTTTATTTCTCTTTAATTTTTTACTAGTTGAACGGTAATAAAAAATGAGGGTCACTATAATTTTACTTCACTTTTTTGAATAGAGAAAATTACACCGCGACCGTCGGTTTTTATTGCCGTTCAACAAATGAAACTTAAAGAGGAATCAATTTGGGATGATACCTAGCAAGGAGGAAGAAAGATAACATGAGAAAAATAAATGCAGAGTTCAGAGAAATAGAAGGAAAGAGGAACAAAGGTGTTCTCAATATGATTATCATTTATTTATAGCTTTTCTATTTTGTATTTTTTTTTTTTTTTTTGTGGGGTTTTCTTCCTTTTGTAACCACGAACCAAATGGTGTTTATTAGGGATATTTACTAATCATCACAGGGTGGCGTCATCGTGAACGATGGTAGCCAGACAGTGGAGGAATGACTCAGCACTTCTACCACTGTCTTTACAAGGAGGCTAATAATTGACAAGGGCCCCCAGAATCAAGCCAAAGCTGGTCTACTCCCTGTTATAGTCCCCCAGCCAGACTTTTTATTACAAGTAGAATAATTTTGTTATTTGCAATTCAGAGGGCAAAGTACGCAACATGATTGAGCAATTTCTAAAATAAATATGAGAAATTCTTCCTTTCCCCAGAAAAAAGAATATCTTCTCTATATTAAGAGTATATGGCCTCAGCAGATGGAAGTTTTATTTACATTACAAAAAGATCACCTAGAGAAATTAATCAAGTTAGGTATAATAACAGAAGAAATGATGACAGTATAATAAATATTGATTTTGTGTCAGAAACATTTTCTTTGGTTAAAAAAAACGGTCAGATAATTGGTTCCATTTCTCTGCTCTCCATTTCTTGCCTTGGGATTCAAACAAGAGGGTTAACTATTGAATACAAAAGTTTACTATCGCGTGAGAGATTAACATTACTCAAAACAACTATACAAACAACTTTATTGTAAGGAAAATGAGAAAAAGTGCACAGAATTATAAGGGGAAGAGAAAAAGCTTACAACATGTTGGCATAATGATGTAAATCGTAAGTAGGTATGTATTTTGAAACTATGAACATTCTGTATGTAGGGCACTAAAGTTGCAATAAACAACGTCATTAACTGCAATCTTAACCACCTATATTATTTGCAAACCATACTCAAGCTTTAATGGAAGTAAACAATTGGAAGATATTTATACCATGACTAAAAAAGTATTCAAGATTTATACTTGGGCATTGAAGGTATTTCTGTTATTGAGTCTGTGGTAGATAATATCTCAACTTTACCCGACGCAAAAAGAGGCAAGAAAAAACCCACTGCAACCCACTGTTTAATTTTTTGTTATGTCATACACATCTTTTGTGCGGAATTTGTAGTAATCAAAAGGAAATAACAATAATTGTACTTATTAAACGGACGTTAAACGGATTCAGTACAAGCAGCTTTAACAAACCAAAAGAGTTGAGGTTCAGCAAGAAAATGTTGAAGTAGGAGTCACTGAACCAACCAACCTCAACAATGAGGAAGAGACTGAAAACCTGAACAATGCTGACCCCAATTAGGTTTAGGAAAATGTTGTTGTTTATATGTAACCAGATTGGCTACAGCCGGGGGAGTGAGGGTCTGCAGACAATTAATATTGAAAAGTGCGATCAACCACCGTCAAAACTTGGACTGTTTTTTCTCAAGCCACTGAACCCTTGGGAAACTGCAAGCTAGTCTGACATGTTAGAGTTCGCAAGTCTATTCTCTGTTTATAGTTGTTTAGCGAGACACTGATGTTAGGGTCAGATCTGTCAGTCAGTGGTGAGTATGGATTTGAAGTGGATGTCTCTTATTCGGTTTAGTATTGTGGTTTAGTATAGCTCCATTGAATGAATGATTGGAGATATACTTTTTTTGTTAGGGAGAGAGAAAGAGGATGAAAAATGCTGACGCAGTTTTTAAGATTATTATTAATAATGAAGAACCAGCCTCCGTGGCGTAATGGTTGTGACTACTGCCAGTAGTCCAGAGATCCCGAGTTCGATCCCAAACACGTGAGGCTGGCATTTCCGGCCCTACCCAGGCTGGGTGAGGTTAATGTGGGTAGCTGGTACGATTCCCAGCGAATGGAGGGTAACACCCCCGTCCAGATCAGGACGTTAAAATAAAATAGAATCGTTGGCGTTAGGAAGGGCATCCAGCCACAAAAAAAAAACATGCTCCACCCTAACAACCTCAACCATGAGGTTGAACAATGCCGACCCCAAAAGCAACATAAGCTAATATGGGATAAAGGCAAGGGAGATATATATTAATAATAAATTATTATGATATATGTTTGTATAGTAAAGAACATAAGAATTGCAACTCACCTCGCCGGCGAAGAAGCAGCAGTGTTGCCGCTCGATGTGCTTGCCGAAGCTCATCTGCAACAGAGCCAGGCGCATGTGCAGCATCTCCACAATGTCAGACTCGCAGGCGAGGGGGTGCTGGCGCCGCGCAGACTCCCGCCTCGGCATCTTGGACTTGATGGCTTGGAACCGGGCCAGGATGGAGCTCTGCAGCCGGTTGAACGTGGTGCTCAGGATCGAGCCGCAGATGATGTTCATGCGGCGGTTTAGCTGCGGCACAATTCAATAATAACTAACCGAACGCGAAGCGAACTCACTAAGTGAATAGTTGTCTAGAAGAACCACCTATGTGTTTTTGGGCACTTTTCAGTAGGGCACTTTTCAGTAGGGTACTTTTAGTAATACTATTAATGCAGCACCCAAATGCTCTATTTTGACGAAAAAAGACGAATAAAAACGAGTAGGAACAAAAATTTTGTATGCTGACTTCTCTAGTGATTCAAGACTTACACATAGGTTCCATTTTTGAAATGAAAAAAAAAATCGAAATTTTCACATAGTGTTGATGTTTTAACTTGGGTACTGGATGATTTGACTTTGGTTTGTATGTCTCTTCCGCGATAACTCCCAATCTTGAAATTTAGTACACATTCATTAAGGTCCTAGAATTTTAAATATTGTTTTTGGACCGAATTAGGGTACCCAGGGGCTTTTTTTTTGGTGAGAAAATATAATTTGAAGAGTAAATGTTCGAGTTAAGAGACCCTTTAGTGAAAGCAAGATTCATGGCTAAAACAGATCAAACCACCTGACCTTCAGAGTGATGTTAATGTATGATTGTAGTTTGTACACTCAAAATAACAAAGACAAAATCCACAGCTCCATATGCAATCTCATTTACATTACAAATCTAGTAATTTGATCAACATGATTTAAAGGATTCAGATTGTAATGAGTGGTACACATCAGCTATAACACTTATAACAGATGCTTTTCAAATTAATACCTTTGCATATTTAATTGGACTTCCAGCCAAGGATAGCTTTCTTTATAAAACACAAAGCCTTGAGAGTATCATTGCAATACAATTTTACAAGTCAGTAACACAAACTTGTAATTTACAATTAATCAATTACAAATGTAATTTACAATGTAAATTTATACTGCCTTGAACAGTCTAAGTCCCATTATTGCCAGGAAATTATTTTGGTTGCATTATTATACAGGTTCCGCCAAAAAAGGAGCCACTCGAAATATCTAAAGATCAGATTAAATTTTTAAAAAATGATAAAACACATGTAACATTATATCGAGGGGAAAACCTTTTTTTACTAAGGATTTGATTATTTATCATTTCCAGGGGCCGCAGGAGGGTCAACTTTGAAATCTTAAAAGGAACCACACTATTTGTAATACATTTGTGAAAAGTAGTTGACATTAAGAGTATTTTAAGACAAGTTTGAGATTTTTAATCAAATCAGGGTTGGAGATATCATACATTTTATTTCATAGGTATAAGAAAATATTTGTATTTTTATAAAAATTGTTAAAGACATGACTTTCTCTTTGAAATTATCAAATTTTCATGCCTTTTTGATACCATTAGCCCCTGGACATTTCCCCTCAATATTATAATGGTACAAATGTTTTAGCATTTTTTAAAAAATTAATCCATTCTCCTGATATTTCGAGTGGCTCCTTTTTTATATGCTGACCCTGTATAGAAATTCTCAAATAAATTTGATGTTGGAATTTGCAAAATGAACCAAGAATCCTCAGGCTGTCAGGATAACCAGACTGACCTTTCACCAGAAAAACCACTGCAAGGCTGGGCTGAAGAACTCACCAGGCGTAGGGACGAGATCGTTCGGAAGTCCAAGAAGAGTAGAATCTTCTCAAGGAGTTCGGTGGGAAACTGCATCAAATTGATGACCGTGCAGGAGGTCACTGGACCTCCCCCCATGGTCGCCACTGCAAGACTGAGGGCACTCACTGCATTGGGCAGTGGAGGGGGCAAGGAAGAGAGAGAGGAAGGTGGCACTATCACCGAGGTAAGGGAACTAGTGGAGGAGGGGGGAGACTTGTTGGCCGTGCTGTGAGGGGGAGAGCTTGCACATCCAGACCCGGAGGATCCTGCGGGAAAAAATAATAAGTGTTAGATATATAGAGCAGAGTACCTACCAGTTCTTAAATGAAATAGACTGTCTCACCAGATCATTCTACAAGTAAATCAAGTTAAAAATTCAGACACATAAAATTGAAATTAAGCACTTTGATTACTTAATGGTAAAATGAAAGAAGTATACTTTAGGATGAACTCAGAAGTAAAAATTGCAGTTAACTGTAGTTCATTCGTCTAAATTTCTAAAAATGTATTGTACTTCCAGAACATTCACTAACACTTAACACTTGAATTTTCTTTTTTCTTTTACCAAGCTAAAAGTTCCATATACTTACCTACTATATAATATTATATATTAAAAATTGCATAGTGAACAAAACCCTTTGTGCATTTTTTTTTTTTTTTTTTTCAAACACCCATGACTATATTTTAAAAAATGATCTTGAAAAGAACTAGATAAATAAAGAACTTTTTTT
>CM044961.1:18272605-18308624 GCA_024516035.1 Bactericera cockerelli
CCCTGGTCACCTACACAGCCAAGTTGGGGCCCGCTGGATTCTTCAAGGTGAGAGCTTTTTCTAGACAAAAAAGTCGTGACAAACCCTTCAAGTACTGGCGTTACATATATGTAACACGAAACTCGTGTCAGCAGAAAAAACAAAATAATAGTACTCATATAACACGTTTCTTAGTGATTCATAATAGTCGGTTCAACCTATAGCCAAAGAAAGTTCACTGTTACAAATATGTAACGCCAGGACTTGACATGTGCAGTAGAAAAACTTTAAAAATAGTTTTCGGACTTGCAGGGAATGAAAGACAAGTCTAAAAGAAATAAAACAAAGAAAAAGGAAATATCTAATAAAGACTTTTGTAATGCTTCAGTCACCCTTAGGGCCATATTACCTATATAGTTATACAAAAAAAGATAAGATTTAATCTAAGTGGATACTATCCCTTAACTCATTATATATACTGCACTGTGATTGGTTGAAATTCCCAGTAGAGGCCGTGTTAAGGGATAATGTCCACTTTGAATATGTCTAATCCTGTTTTATAATTCGGTCTTTAGTCTTCATTGTGAGTATTGTTTTAAATGAGGAAAATTATGACAGATAATTTTGCGCTTAGAACAGTGGTTTTTAATTGTTGATTCTACCCACACCCCAATTTTAGTTGAATGGTTGATGCAAAAGGTTTTGAGTAGCGTTTTGAGCCATAATTGTGTCTTGGCAAGAGAGTTCTAACGAAATTGATTTTAAGTCAATGTTTATTTATATGTTCTATATTGTGATGAAATAGGCTTATAGAGAGATAAAAAGAGAAAACCCATGAAATTGTTTTGTATTTACAGGGATGTAAATATAAATTAAATAACGAATACTTCTCTTGTCTTCTCTTTGCAGGGCTATTTCCCCGCGTTCGTGCGTCTGGCACCTCAAACCATTCTGACCTTTGTCTTTCTGGAACAGCTTCGCCTCAACTTTGGGTTTATCAAAGAAGAGAGCCCCCAGGTTGACTGACCACTCTGGCAAGGAGCTGTGGGTTCGAATCTGAGCCTTGGCAAGTAAATTCTACCGCTCGATGTGATAACCATGCAAGAAAGAAACCATTAGTCTGGCTGGGGGACGTTAAACAGGGAGAAGACCAGTGTCTCGCTAGAGGACTATAAACAGAGAGCAGACTAGCCAACCCTTACAAACCAGGCTAGCTTGCAGTTTCCTAAAGGTTTAATGCCTTATAAAGAAAAGTCCAAGTCCTCATGATGGTTGATCGCACATAGAAATATGTGGTTCAGGACGAGCCAACTTTGAAATAAAGTTGGCTGGAGACCATCACTCACCCCTCCAGCTGTAGCCAAGCTGGCTACAACAACAACCATGCAAGAAAGGATGTATTGTATGAAGACTGCGTTGTTTATCTAATAGGAATAGCACGTCAATCTCAAATCAGGATTTTAAAACCAAATAGAATCAACTGGTCACAATAGATCGAATTAGGTCGCACTGTTAATTGTAAGGGTTTCACAGAAAACCCTGCAGCCAGGTCAGATAGTAATAACGCCATGTAGAACCGCATAACCATTTAGTATAGGAGCAAGGAGATCTATCATGGAGAGTGTCTAGTCGGTGCACCTGTGTCAGTACATATTAATAATAATACCTGTTAAACAGGTGTATATTTACTGGCCAAGCACTATATAAATATATAACAAGATTACAAATACAAAATAAAAGTACAAAATAAAAGCAAAATTAAAAATATTTATCAAAATTATAAGATCTAAAAGTATCACATATTGTTAACTAGGGTGTGAGTGGGTGAACTGACAACATACCCAAGTGTAAGGGTCTTATTTTTCTGGGGGTTTAACGTCAGTTTCAACTGCTGTTTTACCCTATATTCCCTAGAAACTTATGAACTAACTTCCCACATTAACGTCCCCCAGCCTGGGTTGGACCGGGAATGGCCAGCATCACGAGACTTCGAATTTGAATGTTCAATCATCCTATTTTTATCCTCGCTGCATGTTGATTAACTTCAGTGATAGAACGACACCTGGTGTATTCAAAGTATCTTTGACGCTGACAAAGTAGAAGTATTGATAGATCCAAGTAATATTAAGTAGCTCTAGACTCCTAACCGGGAGTTTTAAGTTCGATCACTGATCCTGTCAAAAAAATTAGCAGTGTTTTAACACAGTTAAATTTTTTAGTACATCTCCTGAAAAGACGTGACATAAATATGTACAATTGTACATGTTCTATTTGGTCAGTATAAAATAGTGTTTTTTTATACACAGTTAAACCTGAATAAAAGAGAACTCAAGGGACCAGAATTTTTTCTTTTGTACCCAGGTTTTTATTCTAAAGAGGTTATTTAAATTTAACAAGGAAATTGTTCTCTTTTATCCAGTTTCGACTTTATTATTATTTTGAACAACCTCGGATTTTGTTATTCCATTATTCGTATGTTTTAAATGCTACAGGCATGATTTGTACCTCTGTATATTATCAGTATTCTCTCCCTGTTCTTGTCCCTCTTTTCTTTTAGAATTTATTGAACCTTTGTACAATAATTGTATTACCCTTTTTTTCGTCAGAAGAAGAAATCTAAGTCTAGAAACCCTAGTGTTTAAGGATGTAGCTTTTAGACACCCCACTGTTTCTTAATGGAGTTTTTTTGTTGTTGAAGAAATTGCATTACAAAAAATTGAATTATTTAAAGCTTGCATAGCCCAATAAGATTTTAGCTACAACACATATCAGCAGCCTTCACCGAAGCTTGTTTATATTGCTTCAAGTAATAGAAGTAGAGGAAGAGTTCGATTTGAAACAAAATTATTAACTATCGCCAGCACATTCCGCTACAAAATAATTATGTTTTTTCATGTGAAAAGGTTGATACTAATCAGTTATTCTATTAGTAATAATAGTTTACCATTCCGTTAGTATAGAAATGACTCGTGTTACTTAATTAGGTTTTTTTGTCCTGGTTCTTTTAACTAATTTTAACGTGAAAAATAAATAACTACCCTGAGGGTACCATCTACCATACCAAAGTTCCTTTATCGAAAACATCCTGTTTAGATTGCATAATTATCTCAGGCTTGTGAACATTCCAACGAACCCATTTGGTTCACACTCTTATAATCCTCTTTATTGAACAAGATACACGATTCATATCTCTCTCACACACTGTAAAAACTAAAAAGCTCTTTAAAATTTTCCCCATAATGCGTATACCTACTGTGCTTTTAATAATGTGTAATTCATGAAATTGAATAATGCTTTGTGCCTTAATGTTTAAATTGATTTTGGTGTCTAATTTGCTTCCGGGTTAAATAGATGTTTGTTTTTATTACTGATAAATGATAGGGCCAATCTCTTAATTTACTTTTAATCTTGAAAATTAGGTAGATCCTCTACCTAAAGTTGCATTCTATTTCTGGTGAAATCTAGTCACCTCTCAAAATATTCCTTTTAGTTAAGAAAATTATAATACTACTAACATAAGTTAAAATATTCCTTTTAAGTTGAAATTTTACTTTCTTTATGACATGGTTCCTTATGCCCCAGTCCTCCTTTTTATCATCTTGTGTCAAATGCAAACTATTTTGTTTATTATCAAGTAAGCGTTGCAATAAATCAAAAGATTCTACTTCTTTTCTAACAAGTGACGTTTAAAAGAAAACGATTCGGAGCTTCCAGAAGTGTGGCTTTAAATGTACCTTTAAAAAGTTGTACAGTAACTTTTATTTTTAATTAAAAGTTTATTCGTGAAACTGGAATCAAAAATAGAATAAATGTTCTTGTTAAGTAGGTTTGGTTAGTCATATTTATTTATTAGGTATTTTATATCTATACTGTTTTTATTAAATAAAATTATATACATGTTCGTTAAAAAAATGCTATAAATTTTTGTTAAATATTTTATTCTCACTTGGCACAAAATATAAGAAGCTACTAAAAAGAATACACTGCCAATTATGGACACAATCCTTCCTCATGACTGGTTCACATTTTATACACCTGGCAATTTTGAGATTTTATACTATATCACTTGTATTTCCAAAAGCGCTTGACCGTTTTTCTTCAAAGTTGATATTATAGTAGAAAACAGTGTTTCATACATTCTAGATTCTACAAAAATTCTGTATCGGCAAGTCGTAGACCTTATTTTTGAGCTTTTTTGTCCAAAATTTGGCATTTTCTTAAAATAAATATCAGCGCTAAATCATTATTCCTTAAAAAATGATTATTAATGGCATATGTCCCGTTCACGAGATAAGTATAAGTAAAAAGTTAGTGGTCAGGCGCATGGTCTCTTTCACACAGAACCACTAGTGCGCAGTTAATGAATTTAAAATGGGACCATCTACAATACGTCTCCTGATTTGGGCATTACAAGGAATATTTTTAACAGACAGACAGACACAAAACCAAAGTTGCTCAGGAAGTTATGAAACGTCCACAAATATGAAAAAATTGAAATCAGAGCAAAAAAATATTTATCTTTTTACAAAAACGAACACAATACTTCCGAATTTGAATATCAGAAATTCATCAGAAGTAATTTTACAAAATGAAAAGAAAAAAAAATCTCAAGTTCCAATCCCACTAGATGAAAATTACTAGCAAAACTTTGTTGAACATGTCAAAGAACTATATTATATAAATATAATTATATAATCAAACACCTCGACCGAGGTGTGAAAAACGGCCTATACAAAGAAAGAGACAGCGCGGCAGAGTTTAAGGTCATTGAATACGGGTAGAGACTCATGAATCGTATTTTGTAAAAAATTGCTCCTTTTATTTTTCCAACTATACTTTCGTTTACGGTGTGGACTTCTTCAAGGCAAAAGTAGGTAAATCCCTGGCGTAAAAAACGATTTTGTCAAAAGAACTTACCTATAGTATGTTTCATATTTTTATTTCGCCTTCCTCTTTTTCCAAAACTACTTGAGGTTGTCATTGTTCAACCTCTTCCTTTTCCTCATGGTTGAGGTTGTTTGGTTCTGGCTTTCCTATTTCCACATTTAACGGCTGGATGCTCTTTCCAACGCCCATCCTGTTAAGGGTCCCTGTGAATTGTGTTATCGTCGTTTAGCATGACATGGTTTTATTTTATTTTGAACTAGCCGTTTGCCCGTGCTTTGCAACGGGACTAAATTTCAAATTTACTAAGGCATGGCCGTACTGCTGGACAGCAATGCCTTTTTGAACTTTTTATAATTTTTCTGGACAAAGCGATAATGGTTTTGGGGGGTCAATTCTGAGACATTTTTCGCTATCTCTTACCGTTTTGGCTAAACAACTCCGGACAAACAAACAAACATAGGTAGTCCTTTTTTCTGTTTTATATATAGAGATAATGGGAAAATCACCCGAAATAAAAACACACCCATTATTGCATTTATTTTATTTTCTTTAATCATTTTCAAAGTTAGTCAAACAAAAACATTCGGTGCAACACGAAAAACATGAACAAAACCATTTGCACAAAATGAGATTGTGAAACAAGATGGTTCGAAGAAACGAGAAACATTTTCAGTACAAAAACAGAAAGCAAAATTTGGTACATTGGTAACAATACATCAAAATTTCAACATGATATTGAAAAAGTCTCAACAATTTGATTGTTTGAAACTGTAAGAATATAATTCAGCACTGAGAAATTATAAAATCTTTCAAAGCAGTGAGAGAGTAGTAGCTTCCGTATCGTGAACCGTGGCTTGACGGGTATCACACCAGCGACAGTTACTATACTTTAAGGAACATAATAATATTATTGAAGTTGAACGATGTTGGAATTTAAACCGTCTCATTGACTAATTTATCAATTAAAAGTGTGTTAATTGTATATAAAAAACGGACCAAAAAACAATTTTTTCTATAGGTAATAGAAAGTAAATACTTCCGATTTCTAATATTAGAAATTTTCGGAAGTAAAATTAATATTTGACAGTAAGGTTTTGCAAATAAACCAAACATGAAAAGAATTATAACATTTTTAACACAGGGGTTTTCTGTCTCTATGCTCTATATTGCTCTATGGTATAATTAACAATTATTCCCATGGGATAAACGACACCGTAACTTAACCTCATTATAAACCATCTTTTCTTTTCAGTTATTTCGGTCAGTAGGTACGAACAAAGTAAAAAAAAATATGTTCTTTTTTATGATATCACTCATTTTAGGACAAATATCTGGCTACTAAATTTACATTTATTATCCAGCACACTTTCACAGCTGACTTAAATTTCAGTTCTGTGAACTACTAAACTACTCACTATAAAATACAAGAGAAAAGTAACACTTTCTCTATTACAATAAGTAATAGGTACATTTTGGTAAATAATACTAAAGTTCTGTCTAGTAAATTTGAGGAAATAATTTGGAAAATATCAATATTGTTAAATTCTACAATTTTTCTAGTTTTCATAATAAAAGAAAAATGGAGTCAATTATTTTTTTGGACTGTTAAGGCAACGTAAGAGAGTTCGGTTATTAATTTGATTCATACAAAAGAATTTAAAAATAAATAAATATAAGACTAGCATAGCTTTAGCAAGGACTTGAAAGGATGGTAAGGGTGGTGTCTTTAAAATATTTATGTTTGAAAACTGTCTCTCTGGCGTAAACTTTACAGAATCTAATGTGCTACGGTTCGTTTAGATTTTTTTAAAAGAATTCAACTGCTACAGTAACATCATTTTACGTACATGAGAGAACAGATATGATAATAATATAATATGTTTTATTATGCAGTTCGTGAAACATTAAGCACAATTTACAAAAGATCACAATGATAGAATGAAGCCAGCAAACATGGAAAATTAATTTGCACCACCCTCTAGGAAAAAAGTCATAAACACTAGTGTAAAAATAAATGTAAATGTACAAAAATATTGAAAAAAAATAAATTAAAGGAGCCCCAAGTAGCGGTGCTTGAAGTTTTTTGTAACTAACATATAATTTTCATTTTTGAAACGAACTATTAAACATCTCATATTTGAGTCTCAAGAAAAAGGTCAACTCGAGTGTAAAGAGAATGTCTTTAAACTTATCTATTTCTCCTATTCACTCCGATCTAACCACGTGACCACTGCAATGGTTTCAGGAAAGTTAAGGGTCCTTTCACATTCTCAAATAGTTAAAGATTCAAAGACAACGAACATTCACTTGTGTATTTTTACTCCTAGTTATAAATTAAAATCCGCAAGCTTAGGATGTAACAAAAAGATACTTGAAAACTCGATGATGTTCAAGTCGAATTTCGAAAGGGGACCCAACTTTCTATTAGAAACAATTTAAGATACTGTGAAACACCGAGGGTAATATCACCATAAATAAGCTATAGCCAAGGTCAAATCTTTATGACCTTGGAGTTTAGATTTCACAAGGCTTTTCTTGATTGTCACAACTCATCAACATAGTATCATAGGTTTATTTACAAAGTAAGACCACAAATAATAATATCGCCTTATTTATACTGCCCGATTAGGACTAATAAGTCCCATTATTCCAGCAGTACGCCCAAGACGTATTATTATGTGGTCAAAATACCAAATAGGAGGATAACTTGTCATGTCCCGGCTGGGTTTCGAACCCGGTGACCTCTGAATTCACAGAGTATCGCCTTTACCACTGACCTACCGGAACAGACAATGAGAGACACTTTTGATATTTAAAAAAAATACAACGTAAGGACGAAATCACATAAAAGGCGCCATAAGCTAAATAGATAAAGAACTACTTGTCAGTACGATAATTATAATAAATTAAAGTTAAATACATATTATAGGTAGTATAGTCATACAAAAGTAACTATTGACATTATTTCATCTAAGCTCACTAAAAAGGCTCTACGTAAAATGTACATGTACAATTGTACATAGATAGACTTGCTAGTAATTTACATAGAAAATAGTCTTGGCTTGTTCTCTCGTTTAGAAAAACCAAAAGTTTTCGAATGTTTCAATTTCATAGAGCTAGCATATGTTAAACAAAGAAGAAAATTTCGAAAGAGAGAAAAATTATTTGCAAATAGTTACTACCCTATAATAAAGTTTTTCTAAGTACATTATTCAAGTACTGAATGAAATTTGTCTTTTTCGATTGAACTGTAAATTAAAAATATATAATACTGCTTTTAAAAAAGGCAATGAGAGTAAAAGTTTGTTATGTGCAATATACAAGATGTCTCATCTGCAGAAACCACGGAATAGTCTGAATCATAGGTGGGTGAGTCTGATATAGATTTCTGGACAATCGTGGAATTCTGTTTTTGATACACCCTGTACACAAGTATGTTTTTTATATAATTGAAATAATATATAAATATAAATGTGCTTTGTAAGTATTACGAATGTTATTTACTCTATTAGGTTAGGACAGTGGTCCGCAACCTTTTCTCCATCACGGCACCCTTTCTTTGACTTCTTAGCCCAGCGGTACCCCAGGAGAGAAAAAAAAAGTCAGAGTGACCTTGCAGGCTTGTATTCAGAGCATTCAGATGATGATACACGTCAGCTAAGTAGGCCAATTTAGTTCTCACGGCACCCTAGTTGCGGACCACTGGGTTAGGAGATCTGAAGTGCAATCTGATTTTCAGATCTAAGTACACTTACGGGGAGAATTATTCGCCCACTTGCTTTTTTCTATATAAGCCATGTATTTCCTTACAGACTGAATTCGACAAAGAACTTTTTTTTTGTATATAAAAAATTCAAAAATCACTCTAGTCCACAATGGAAAAAACAAAAATCGCCCTAACCAAAAAAGTTTTGAAAAGTTCGCCCTTTTTTGTTGTTGATATTTTCAGGTAAGAAACTAAGGGCGGAATTAATAGACAATATCAATAACTTAAGTCGTTGGTAAGTGTCGGTTTTCCCTATCTTACACAATACGCAATCGGTGACGTAGCGCCACAGAGGTATTACAAAAACATCTATTAATTCCGCCCTTAAACTTAGGTATGAAAATGGCAACACATGGATATTTAAAACACATTTTACATCCTAATTTGTCACTGTTCGTCCCACACTGTGCTTTTGAGGGTAATTTTTTTTTTACTGTTTCATTATGGACTCCTATAGGCCGTACCAGAAACACTCTCCACTCTTAAAATCCCCGAATCTCTATTTCAACCGTCACACAACGCACTCTGATTGGTTATTACGTTCAAATCAACAGGTAAACAAATTGATTGAAAAAAATTAACCAGCGGAAATACGTACTTCCTTGACAATATTCAAACAAGTATCTCGCTGATTTTAACAATATTCAAGTGCCCCATATTGATTTGTTATAAACCAAACAATATTCACGTAGCCTATTCGCGCCCAACACCAATTTTTGTTTTGTAGTACAAAGTGACCGGTGGTCTCGCCCGAGGACAAACATTTTATGCTACTTGGTAGTATAAATTTTTAGCTTTGGGCACTTAGGACTATAAAATAAATGTCCTCTCACGAGGACATTGGGTGCGAAGAGGGTAGACTCTCAATTCACGCACTTCGTTACTTTACATTAAATCGAGTAAGTCGTGCTGCGTTGGATGAAGCCGTAAGCAATGCACTGGTGTCAGTACTGTACACACTGGCAAAATTACTGGATGGAACACTTGTCGTCCTCTTCTCCGTTGTACAGGGTGGCGCGCTTCTTGATAGCTTCCAGGTAGATGTCTCGCTTGAAGGCGCCCGCATTGAGAGGGACAGCGTCGGTACCCGGCCGCACCGAGCACTTGTAGAGGCCCCACACAGGCTTGTGGTCCGAGGAGCAGAGGGTGGGGACAGAGCTGTAGTGGAGACAGTGGATTTCGCCGCCTGGAATATATTTAATTTATTTTTTTATTTTTTATTTATACTTTATTAATAGGACATATTATATACAATACAAATAATTACAAATTAAAATACAATACAATAGAAGAAAAAATAAATAAATATACAGTTAGGTGCAAAAGTGATTCAATAAATTTAGATGTCCTCAATAACTTGATTTTACTTAATGGTGTAATAGGTAAATTAATACAGATTTTTATTGAATGATGTAACATGTTGTTTCCAACAAATAAACAATTTTATTTACAATGAGAATGAAAGAACAAAAATAATAATATTGATAATTAACAGAAAAATATTTGGATCACTTTTGCTCCGATCACTTTCCCCCAGGGAAAGTGGCCTCAGTATTTTGTCCAGAGTCCTCTGGCATTTTTCACTGCTTGAATCCTCTTCGGCATACTCATGGCTAGTTTTTCACAGTAGTCAATTGGAATATTGTACCATGTTTGTTGAACACGCTCCCAAAGTATCTTCAAATTTGATGGAGGTGAATCATAATCCTTCACAAGTTGTGTCTTCAAATATGACCACAGATTTTCAATTGGATTTACATCAGGACTCTGTGCAGGGTGTTCTAGGATTGAAAATTTTTGTTCACCTAACCAGCTCTTCACTATTTTAGCTGTATGTTTGGGGTCGTTATCATGCTGGAACACAACTTCTTCATTGGGACAAGGCATAAAGTCAACTGTTTCACTCACTTGAGTCTTGAGAATGTCTAGGTACATCTCTTTATTCATGTTACCATCAATTTTGCGTATTGGCCCCACTCCATGTGCACTAAAACAGCCCCAAACTTTGATTGTTTCCACCCCCATGTTTCACAGTCTGGATAAAATCTCTAGGTTGGGGGGTCTCACCACTTCTTTTCCAAGCCCATTGCCGTCCGTCAGAGTGATATCGGTTGATTTTTGACTCATCGGACCATATTACATTCTTCCATTTCTCAACGGACCAATCCTCGTAGGTCTTGGTGAATTTCTTTCTTCTTTCAATATTCTTCTTACTCAGAAGTGGTTTTTTCTTTTTCTCGATTGCGTTGAAATGAGACCTTTTCAGTGCTCGAGCTATTGTCCACTTGCTAACACTGACACCAGTATCACTTCTGAGGGCTTCAGCAGCTTCAGGTGCAGTTGTGGTCCGACCTGTGATGACATATCTAACAAGCCTCTTGTGATCTTGAGCTGTGAGCTTTCTTGGTCGCCCTTCTTTCGGCTTCTGAGGTACATCTTTGTGCAGCTGCCGAATTCTTTGCACTGTGGCATAACTGAGGTTCAACTTTTTTGCAATTTCACGGTTAGATAAGCCTTGTATTAGGTAATATCTCACACTTTCACTAAAAATAGATATTTTTGATTTCATCGCAACAAGAGATGTTATGGAACTGAATTTTTCGAAGAATGTACAAGACAAAGGTCGTAAAGTAACTGGCCGAAAAAAATAATTCAAGAAATTCACCTCTTCGTGATAAATTTTTGGGTTCTGACGAAAGTTGCAAAAGTGATCCACTCGGACATCGAATGAAATTCATTTTTCTATTTTTATTTATTGACTTTTTCCTACTTTAGTTTTTGCTAAATATGTCTAAAGAATACGACATTTATATACATAAAAAAACTGCATTCATTTAGGTACACAAACAAAAGATATAATTACATGTTCACAGAATCGAAATTTATTGTATCACTTTTGCACCTAACTGTATACATAATATATGTCCTAACTAAAGGGCGGGGTTATTGCCTTAGGCATTCTCAGATTCTCTTCCACCCAATTTATTCATTTCACGATCGAAACCCAGTAATACAAAATTGGAGTCGGATTCTAATCTTTTTAAAATCGCCCAACTATGCTAAAGATTATGCTAGGAAAGTGCGAACCTATGCTATTATTATGTGGCCAGTGAAACCCTTTTTTTTCTTTTTCTTTTTTTAGAGTCGGATTCTTATCTGTTTAAAATCGCCCAACTATGCTAAAGATTGTGCTAGGAAAGTGCAAAACTATGCTATTATTATGTGACCAGTGAAACCCTTACACTTAATACTTCGATCTGATTAGATCTATTGTGACTATTCTTTAGATCCAGTTGATTCCATTCGGTTTTAACGTCTTTTGATTTGAGAGATATAGTTGTATTAACCGTCGATTCGAAGGAAATCGTGCCAGCTACCCACATTCACCTCACCCCGCCTGGATTGGGCCGGAAATGCCAGCTTCACGTATTCGGGGGAAACAGAAGAATTTTCTAACAGAAAATTCAACCGGGGATCAAACTCAGGATCTCTAAACTACGGGTAGTAGTCACAACCGTTGGAACAGGGAGGCTGGCTTCACTATCTATTTATTTATTTAGAAACTCTTTATTAGTAGATAGAACATATATACAGACAAATAATGGTAAAAATTAAATATAAAAATTGACAATATTAATAATATAAACAAGAAAAAAATAAAAATAATAATAAACAAAATATATACATATGTGCTAACTAAAGGGCGGGGTTATTGCCTATGGCAATCTCTTCCACCCAACCCTTATATACTCCGAATCTAGAGTCATATACTCGGAAGTAACAACAACACGTACCGCTCGGACTGCCAGGAGGTCGCTGTCGACTCTTGAAGAGGATTCTGTCCGTGTAGGAAGGTGTGCGCTGCTTGTGCGAGGAATCAAAGTGGCAGGTCCCGGGGTCATACTTGAACGTGGGCGGGAATGTGATCGGACCTTCCTCGAAACCTGACGAAAATTGATGTTTATGAACATTGGTTTTTTTTTATAAATTGAATAGTTTGAAATTTTTACAAGATAGATAGTAGTATCTTATTTATCAGTTTAACTTTTATTAATTATAAAACGCTTTATTAGGTATAAATGGACATTATGTACATTCAAATAATTAATTTAACAATGAAAAAAATGGAAACAATATATACAATGAAAATGAAAAAGAATAGAAAATACATAAAAACATAAGTCCTAACTAAAGGGCGGGATTATTGCCTATGGCAATGTCTTCCACCCAACCCTTCTGTACTGTAACATATGAGCGGCTTCGATTGGACTCTTGTGGAAGATTAAAAATGCATAGTATAATGTATTAAAAACAAGTTGGCCATGCCTCGATAGACTCATCGAGCCGCAGGTCTGGCCACAACGCGACTAGTTGTTTATAATTATACGTCTATAGGTAGAAACAATAGTTGAGATGAGGTCGACGTCATAAATTGAGAAACTCCAGCATACAAAGTTGATGTAAAAAGAAAATGTCTACAAACGGCACGATAAAATCCCTATCGTGATATCACCATGTAGTTGAAAAGGACGTCAAATCTAAAAAACAAAAGACCAAGTTCAAAAGTAAAGTTATGATATTTGTCAAAATCACTTTCGTGATTCAGAATTAGTCAAACTCGATTGAATCATTTTTTGTTTCACTTAGGACTCGAACCGATACCTCTAGATTACAAGTCCGTCGCCGTATTGACCAGGCGACTGCGGTCGGTTCAAACAGAAGAGACTACCTAGTTCTCATATTTGTGTTAATCACTATCGTGATATCACAACTACTCAAACTCGCTTTACTAAATATACGCTGAAACCGGGACTTGAACCACCGACCTCCAGGTTACAAGTCCGTCGCATTCTTGACCAAGCGACTGAGGTCGGTTCAAACAGAAGAGACTACCTTTGAAGACGGAGCCTTCACTGAGGGACTTGCTGAGCTGACAGTCCAGCGGCATGGGCATGGTGGCGGGAGGGGGAAGGTCTGCTGCTTGAACCACTGGATGACGTCATCACGAGGCTGAGTCACCCGGAAGTTGAGATCCCCGCACCAGAACACGTAGTCGTAGTTCTGGGTCACGTCTGTAGGGTATCAAATCAAATCAAATTTTTATTAATGTTTATCAATTTACACAAATTGTCAATACAAGTCAAAATAAAGTTAAAAAAAAAGAAACATAGAGATAAGAAATAAATATGTAGAACCTAACCCAACTCAACATAATCAGCAAAGAGAAAAGGGAGAGAATACCAATTGGTGTGTCATTGGGAGAATAAAAAATAAATAAAAATCATAAGAATAAGAAAAGAAAAAAAAAAAAAAAAAAAAAATTACAAGTCTAAACCTAAATCAGAGGACAAAAACTCAGCCGAAGAATAGTATGCACTGTATGGTACAACACCATACAGTTGTAATATTAATATCGCCTTGGCCTGATCGCTTTTCTAAATTTTAGCTTAACTATTGGGACTGGGTCTGGCTGGGGGACTCTAAACAGGGAGTAGACCAGCATCTACTTGGTTCTGGGGGCCCTTGTCAATTATTAGCCTCCTTGTAAAGACAGTGGTAGAAGTGCTGAGTCATTCCTCCACTGTCTGGTTACCATCGTTCACGATGACGCTACCCTATGATGATGATTGGGACTTGGACCATCGACCTTCAGATTACAAGTCCTTATCGATCGAGCTACTGGGGTCGGCATCTTTTTCTACTTACCTTTGTGGCGATGTTTGCATGGGACTTCTTTGGGCAGGTCGAGTGACTTGACTATGCGCCGCACATCGTCTATTCTCTCCTTCACTCTCTCCTCGTGTGCTGTCAAGTGTGACGTCACAAAGAGAAACGAGCTTCCGAACAGAGTGAACCCAATGGCCACCGCGCCTTTCGTTCGGAAAGCTGAGCCTGCCCTGACCTGAAATGGAGCTACTTATTAGTTAGCAAATCTGTACTTACGAAACAAAAATCCACTTTATGAATGACTCCGAGGTTTAACGGTTGTGACTACTGCTCGTGGTCAAGAGATCTTAAGTTCGATCCTCGGGTTGGGCAAAGGGTTGGGTGGAAGAGATTGCCTAAGGCAATAACCCCGCCCTTTAGTTAGGACATATATTATGTATATATTTATTTATTTTTTTCTTCTATTATATTGTACATTGTATTTTCATTTGTAATTATTTGTATTGTATATTATATGTCCTATTACCTAATAAAGTGTAAATAAATAAATAAATCTAACAAAAATTCTGTTCCCTTCTAATCAAGCGAGGCTATGCATTTCCTGCCAAACTCAGGCTAGGCGAGGTTAATTTCGGTTGTTGGTATGATTCACAGCAATTGGAGGGTAAAACCTTTCTCCTGAATTAAACCCGTCCTGAAGGGTAAACTTGTAGGATCACCGAAGTTAAGCAACGTCCTGTAAAGTGAAGACTTTGTGATGAGGTTAATATGGGTAGCAGGTTTGTGAGTTTCCTGCGAATGGAGGGTAACACCCCTGTCGGGGTATGACCATGCAGTTGAAAGCGACGTTAAAGCAAAAAAAAAAAAAACTAATAGAATAAATGTACAGGAATGAAGCCAAGACATTGGATCTGGGCGTCCATATAATCCTCTCACCACCGTGATATACTAGTAAGTATCTGTGCTTATCTCATGGACAAGGAATTATTATAGCTATATTTACATAATAAAAATACCACGTACGGCTTCTACCCTCGACATGATGGAAGCTGATTCACTTGCTTTTGCACACTTGAAGTAAGAATGATTCATGCTTACTTTTGCAAGTACGATCATTTACAACAGGAAAATTAATTCAACCTTGTTACATAAAGCGTTCTAATTGTTCACTTGAGCAAGTACAATTCAAGGATATTCACGTTTACGGTGAGTTGGATTCGCTCTTTCAAATCATGTTTTCTTAAGTGTGTATAAAAGTAAGGCTCGTTTCAAGGTTACATGCTATCTGAGCTAACACTTTAGTCATAGTACCTTAATATTTTTTACTATATTTTTTTTAAATTACATTAATTTCCATATTCAAAGCCAAATTCATTTTCATCAAAGTACCTTAATATACTTTACGTAAAGTATACTTTTCGATCTCCAAATATTTTGCACTGGAAGTGAAAGAGTGACAATTGACGCGCCGCCTATTTGTTAAATACTTAGGTATTTGGTAATACTTAGGTAATTGTGACATAATAACACAAAGAAAAAGCATTATTAATTATTAATTACTTAGGTATTTGAATTTCGAAAATTAGTTATTTTTTGCTAGTCATGAATAATTCTAATACAATTAATTTCGGGACTTACCGAATGCTCTGCCTCCTCTGGTTCTGAACAGAACCAAATGAGGTGTCGACGCACATAAACAGCCAAATGAATTGTGCCCAGTGTTTTGGATTCAAGCATTACAAATGAATGACCCAGAGTCATTTGAATGCTCACTTCCCAGTCCTCACGTTCTGGGTAAGACTCTTGGGTCCCAATAACTACCATGTCTGGTAGATGATCAAGAGAATCCGGCAAGAACAGAGAGCTCAGTTCTTTGGGTGGCTCCTTTAAAAAAATATATAGAGTCCATTTTGAATGCTTATATTTTCGAAACAGAAGCTTCATAATTTTCTTTAATGGTATGCTAGAAAACAGAATGCTATTAATTGTACTACTCAGCATTTACGTTTTGAAGATCACATCACGGAAAAGTTGGTCTTAATGCAGAGTTCATTAATTCAGAGCTCTGGCGATCTCTCAAGTTATGGATCGCGTTAACCAAAATGTTTTCGGGGATAGTTTTGATTTTTAGGTCAAGTAGCATATTTTAGTTCTTGTAGGGTTTTTGGTTTTTACCCAAATCAAGACTACAAGATATCAATGCTATCCTCAAGGACAGTAAACGCGATGCACAGCTCGAGAGAATGACTGAATTCATGTATTCTGCATCAAGACCCACATCAAAGCAGCTATTCATTTTTCGTCACGAGGTATGAGTGGACCCCGAACATCCAAGTACAGAGCAGAAAAAATCCTACCCCACTGGGAATCGAACCCAGGTCACCATGCGTGCAATGCCTAGCGCGCTAACTCACTCGGCCAAGATATCAATGCTATCCTCAAAGACAGTAAACGCGATGCAAAGCTCGAGAGAATGACTGAATTCATGCATTCTGCATCAAGACCCACCCTTCATGGTCATTGATGTGATCTTCAAAACGTGAATTGGAGAGATTTTTCTCTTATGGCCAAATTATAAAACAGTGTAGTAGTCACAGTGGCCGAGTGAGGCATTGCAAGCATTGTGAACTGGGTTTGATCTCCAACAGGGCATGATTTTTTCTGCTCTATACTTGGATGTTCAGGGTCCACTCATACCTCATGAGGAAAAATGAGTAGCTGCGTTGATGTGAGCAGTAACCAGTAGAAGAATTGTAGGCAAAAACAAGATATGGTATACCAAAAACATTTCAGTATACAGCAGCTGCTGTTTCATGGCTACAAAATATAAAGGACTATGAAAAACTCATCTATTAAAAAAATAGATAAATACTAGATCTTACCTGTCCATTCATGTTCCAAGTTCCTACATATATGTGAATGTCACGATTAGGTAATGCTTTGTCAAGTTCTGAAGCACCAAGTAATGCATTGACAGTAGCTCTGCCTTGAAGGTAGTTTCTGGAGGAAAAAAACAAAGATCACACGAAAATTGTATTAATTGCACATTTTAAAAAGAAACAGGCCTGACCAACCAATAAAATTCTGACCCTAATATTCGAGTTTACATCAAATAAAATAGATATTATGCAAAGAAATAAATATTTTAACAATCAGAACAGCATACATTATGTACAAGTACATTGATTATAATATTATATCCTTCAAAAGGTTTGGGATCAAAAGAATCTCTAGTATAAACTTTACATCATTATTCACATTTATAAGTATAGATTTGTATTTTGTAATATCTTTGAGTCTACTTCTATTGATCTAATGCGAACAAGTTATATATAATTTCCTTGCCTATCGATAACAATAATGCTGTGGTCGTCTTCTCGTACGCAATGGTAGTTCTCTGTAGAAATGTCGTCATTGGTGAGTGTTTTTGAATTTATGTTAGATATGTATGCAAAAAGTCACTATCAATAATCTGAAAGGGCTCTAATAAAAACATACCTATAGGTTATACCTAAATAAAATTATTTTTAATTCAATCTATTAAAAAAGGTATGATGAAGCACTCTTGGGGACAAATTTACAAAAAAATAAAGACACACTAGTTCTGGTACAGGGTGTGAAGGTTGTAAAATGAACATACAAATACTTGCAAAAAAATATTGTTACCTACTAAACATAACTTCTACTAAGATTGAATCAAGTAGAGAAAAAAAGCATGGAAACATTGGAACCTACATATATAACTCTAAAAAAGAAACAAAGTCCATGACATGAAAAATCATGTATTAGCTTGGTTGAAATTCTTTATATCCATATTATAATTTACCAAATTTCTTATATAAATAAAAAAAAGGAGCTCTTAACAAGTATTAAAAGAATAAATATATTGAGAGAGAGAGAGAGAGAGAGAGTATAAAAACTCCATAAAATTTTAAATTATACATCTTTAACCATAGAGATAAATATTGTACATAATAAAAAATAATTTCAGGGAAAACACACAATAAAAAGAAGTCAAAACAAAGGCCAAGGAACTAGAAGTGAGAGTCCACAAAGTAAAACAGATATATTGAATAGGTAGTGAATATTCAACAAGAATCATGCCATTATATTATAAGTACACAGTAGTTTGAACATTTCTGTCAATATTATTAATACTAAATTTTATAGTAAAATTTAAACCTTACAAATTAAAATAGTAACAAATCATTTACAAATTTACAGATCTATATATGTTTTACTATAAAACAAGGTATTATCTGCTCAAAAATACAAAATTGTGTAATAAGCTGATAAGTGAAAGTGTAAACTTGATAGGCAAGCTCTCAATCAGATGTGAAACATTGAAAGAAAAAATAAATAATACCCATTAGGTTAAAGCTATATTGAATCTTGAATATTTCAGGAGATTCTTTTAACTCTTGGACTTTCAATAAATCAAATTTATTATTATACTTAATGAAAACTGGGATCATTAATGACTGGTATTTCCAAATATTTCCATTTTCTTCCAAGTTTATCTAGCCCACTATTCGTGAAAGAAAAATGTGTTTCGGTAGGTACTTTTAAAGATTTTAAACAATGTACTTAACCTATAAAAGAAATGGAAGCAAGAATTTTATAAATCCATTTTGGTTGACCAAACTGGAAGAAGATTTTTCCTCTTCCGAAAGAAAAATGACTTTCTTCCAGTTTGTACATTTTATTCCATTTGAATCCTCTTTGGTCAGAAAGAAAAATACAGCTTAGATGTGCATAGCAGGTCCCAGCTCATGTAGATTTAGGGTCATGTGATCTATTTCCATCAATCACAGAGCTCCAAAGTGATCACATGACCTTAAATCTAAATAGGCTGGGACCTGTCAGATGCATCTTCAGCCAGTCAGAATTTTTTAATGTATCCTACACTCTACACTCATGTGCTAGCTGAACACAGTGCACTAGATATTTCTATTTTTTGGACTATACTACAATGTAAGACAATATTCCCTATTTAAATTTTCAAAGCTACTGTGTACTTGCAGTGATTTAAAATCCCATTCAAAGATGAAAATCCAAAATTGTAAAAAATTACCTCTCTTTGGACACAGGCATTAAATGTAAAACTTTAGCTGCTAATAAAGTCTGTTTGGCAAGACTATCAGCTGATGAGGAAGAATTCAAGTCTGGTGAATTACTAACGGACAATGGTCTACCTTGGCTATTTGTAAACTTTGAAGACCTAGGTATTGTAATGTTGTCAGCAGATACATGTTGATGTAAAAATTCTAATTGCTTGCTTTTTGCACTTTTTCTTTGATCAATAGTTTGACTAGAACTTGATTCTATTTGACTTAGAGATTTAAACTTTAGCTTTTTAATTTCAATGGGTGAAACAATTGATTGAGTGCTGACAGTAAATTGGGAGTGTTGTGTTGATGATAATTTTCTAGGAGTAACTTGTGGACTAACATCAGTGATTTCCAATTTACCAGAATCTGACTCTTTACATTCTGTCTTGTATTCAAACTTCTTATCATACTTCATGTTTTCTAAAGTCTTTTTGCTTTTCTTCTTTTGAAATTGAAAAAATCTCAAAATACTAGAAGCAAAAAAACTGTGGTCTTTTTCTTCTGATTTATTTCTGTTCATTTCTGGTTCATAAAATTTGTGTTAGAGAAAAAGAGTTAGCAAAGTCAAAAAAATTGGTAAATACCTGCTTTCAGAATGTTCCATTATATGATTTAAATAGTAATTAAATTAAATAATTAAAGTTCTGATATTAACAAAAACACAAAAATAATGTTACCAGTACATAACACTTCTTTTCAAATAAATTTCCATTAGCGAGCGATCCCATCCACTCCACTTCCACTAGCAAATAAAATTTTCTTTTTATCAATCTGTTTACCTTTCACTCAATGGAAATTAACGAGTTACACCTTTTTATCACTTTTTTAACAGATAACAAGAAGTCTCGCGGATTCTACTTCAAATAAGATCCGTTTACAATTTGGAAGTATCCAACTTATCAAACAAAGAAAATAAGGAAAGTAAAAAACTATTCATTCAAGTAAATAAAATTGCTTTTATCACAAAAAGTGTGATTTCGTGTTTTTGAATAATTTTTAGATAGTGAAAATATGGTGAATCACATAAATATCTGAGTAGCTCAGATTCTATAAAATACAATTCAAAATAATTATATTCATGAAAATTTGAAACCACCCTGAACATTTTGTTTATATCATTTACCTCTGTGCTGTGCTATTAGCGAAAGCCATTTTGGAAGAAAAAGAAAAAAGAATACACATTGGACATTTCACTATCAAAACTTTCTGGCTGCTTTACAGAAAAAACTTTCTTGTTCTTTACTAATTAATTCAATTTTCATTATCAGTGATAATAATTTAAATATTTCCATTTTTTTAAGAAAACCATTAAACATTATAAACTGCGGCTCATATTGTCTAGAAGTTCACCAGTTTCCAGAAGTAGAATTCATCTTGTCAAAATGACCTAGAAAAGAGAAATCTTACAAGAAAACATCAGCCTTTCTGTGTAGGATGACTTCAAATATTAAAGATGAATTATTTTGTGTACAATGATATTCCTACACTCTTTCTTAAGCATTTTATTAATCATTATGACAAATGCTTTCATTGGAAGTACCGATTCATTTGATGCTAGAGGTGAGTATTTTATGCAAACAAATTCAGATGACAGTTGTTATCTAAGTAATCTCCATTTACATTGCTGTAAGGAAATGTAAATTTTATGAGTTACTTGAGCATACTTTTTATTGCCTCTTAACAGGAAGTGATCATGTTTGATATCTTAGTTGACATTCATTATTAACTGCTGTCCTGCTCTTCTTGATAGGTACTTGAGAAAGTGGCACTCATGATATTTGGTATCAGGATAATAATATAGTCAGTTATACATTTTATCATCCCATTTATTAACTTTCACCTGTTGATAAATTCAAATATTTTGAAATAATTAAGAATTCTAAAATGAATTGGTTTTGTTTCAGGAGTGTGTTAAAAAAAAAAATATTTCAATATACACTACTGGTCAAAATTAGAACACACACAAGCTGGCTTTCCCAAGAACTCCATGTATTTCCATGTGCCTGATACTCTGCTGTATTTTCTTGTTGTAGATAACATATTAAGAAATTTTTTTTTGAATAAACAGATTTTGGGTGAAATTAAAAGACAACATCAATAACTTAAGTCACTGCTAAGTGTCAGTTTTCCCTATCTAACACAGTATGGAATCCGTGACTTAGCGTCACAGAGGTTTTACAAAAATGTCTATTAATTTTGCCTTTAATCGCAGTACAAGTTTCAATGAGTTGTAATCACTATGGGCAAAATTAATAGACAAAATCAAAACTTAAGTAATTGCTTAGTGTCAAAAACAAAAATCTACTGAAAATTTATATGCATCAAAAGTTACTAACTTTTCAGTTGCATGGAAATAATTTTTGAGTAAAATGGAAAAACAGCTTGCATGTAGCATAATTTTGACCAGCAGTTTATCCTATCGCCAAACAAGAGTTTTTTTAAAAATTAAAAATGAACAATAATTTTCAACTTAAAAAATAAAAACATCTTTCAACTACCAATTCTGAGATAGAAATTCATGATATTCTGATTCCTGTGTTGGTTAGTTACAAACACTTTTGGAAACATTTGCTTATAAGCAGGTTGAAGCAAGTTTCTAATTTTAATAAAAGATTCTTTTATATTATGTTTTATAATATAAAAGAATATTTTCATATACAGTACTTCTATCCAGCTCCTCCAGAGTAGAAGATTTATTTTATTTTCCCTTTAATTTCTAGCCCTTTTTTCTTTTTTTTCTTTCTTTCTTATTTTTCTTTCTTTCTTATTATTTTTTTTTTTTTCTTCTGATAGGTCATTCATATCACATGTCAAGACCATTGGTCAAATAAAATAGATAAAACTGCTGTTTTTATGTATTCACTTCTTTTCAACCCATGCCATATTGAAATTACTAGGTACCTCTTGATCTAGGTACCTCTTAATATTTTTTTCTTACAAATTATATTCAACCCCCTACAAATAACACATTTTGACCTAATTTCTCTTCATTTCAGACCAAGTCAAAAATTGTTTCTCTTGTGAAATATCCAATCAAACAACAAAGTCTCTATCAACATGTATCAAATGTGTACAGCTCATAGTACTGAATCAAAATTTAGACTGTCCCATAGGTTATGCCTATATCAAAGATCATGATGTTTCATTACATGACTATATCAATGGAACATGTGGCACCCAAGTACCTTTATTTAAGGCGAAAACATGGAGCATAATAGCTGGAGTCTGTACAGGAACATGTATTTCTATTGTAGTATTAATAGTTTTAGGTAAGAAAGAGATTGTTTTTAAACTGTTCTTTGGATTACAGATAGGTTTAGGAAATTTATAGGAAGGAAACCCATGATGAATGCCTTCAATCAGAGAACATTAAGAAAAAATAATTTGGTCTGGTTTGTGTTGGAAGTAATTTGTTAAAACAACTCTCCAAGGTGATAAACTGGCAGATGAGACAGAAAAAAAGGATTTTATTTATATTTTGGTTTCACATCACTTTCAACTGCATGGTCATATCAAGATGGGGGTGTTACCCTGCTACCCACATTAACCTCACCTAACCTGAGTTGGGCTGGAATGACAGGAGACTGAATCACTGTCTTCAAAACGCAGCTAGTGACCATCAAAACTTGGTACATTACAGCAGATTACATCATTAACAACAACAATTAAACTAGAAAATATTTCACAGAGTAAAGAAAATAAGTTTTTTTGGTAGTAGTATTATTCATAGTAATTATTCATTAAATTCTAAACTTACTTTTTATTTCAGTTGTATATTTGCATATCAAAAAATCTCAATCAAATCGTTCCCTATGTAAAGAGAGCAACTCTACAGATTCTTTTAGAAGTCAGTGTGAGTATTTGCATAGTTAAAAGTAAATTTTTTATTTCTTATAAAGTGTGGAGAATAATGTAAACAGTTACTTTTATGTTTGATATCATAAAAAAATACTTTTGAGTATTTTATACTAAAGTATGTAGTTAGGTTATTCTAATAACCTGATTTAGAGTTAACATCTTGGTCAAGTAATATTTTAACTGTCCTACATTGTTGTCAATTCTAATGGAGAGCTGCTGGTTTTAGTCATGTTAAGCAGCCATGCATACCAGACAAACCATGTTGAAGTCCCACACTCTTTGATAGCTTCCTCACCAAAAAAGTTCACAACACTGAGCCACTACTTAAAAAAAAAATAAAAAAAAATAGTAACTTTAATAAAAAAAAAAGAAGATCAGGTAACTATATAAAAAAAAAATAATCATAAAAATTGTAACTATAACTTTTGCATGATCACAGGAAAAGAGGATTCAGAAAAGAATGAGGCTTATTGTATAGCCCAGGAAAAGAGACTTCTTAAGAAATAGCCCAAGTTCTCACAATGGTTGATTGCACATAAAAACATGTGGTTCAGAACAAGTCAACTTTTCCACATAAGTTGGCTGGAGGCCATCATTGCCCCCAGCTGTAGCCAAGCTGGTTACTACAAGAAGAAGAAGAAAAGAGTTTGAAAATAAGGGTAAATTACTTCAGGAGAAGTCCATGAATGAAATGGGGCTGAGCCATTTCTCTTTCACCAAAGCAATAATACTGTAACTTACACCTCTACAACTTAATTTCCTTACACTACACCAAGTACAAAATTGGAATTTGAACCTGGTCTTCCTATGTGAACCAATTTGTCACAAAAGATCTATCTAAGGTCGCAGTGACAAAGAGCTTTCGTAGCCGATAGCCCTACCTTTACCAATACCAATGTGAACCAATGTTGATAGCAATTGAACCTCTGAGCATTCTTTTAAAATGTCCTATTTTTTTCTGGTTTTCCACAGCTCTTTACTATTCAGACAGGCCAGAGTTTCTCAAACACGTGGCGGCTCTGCGCTCCCAAGCCCCTGTCTTCCTCTCCATGCTGAACGAGACTCGGCGACAGATTCGCGAGCTGCGCACCACTCAGAAGACCGCCCCCCGCCAGCTCTCAGCCCTGCAAGCCTACCGGCCCGTGCTGCGAGACCTGTCCCGTATTCTCATCTTACTCAACCGCGGGCCACCGAGCTTACAGAGCACCATACCGCCCGCAGATTGGGAAACGCTGCTCGCCTGGGGCGAACGAGTTCTCAGCCGCTACAAGTCACAGAATCCACTCAAGGTGAGAGCCTCTACCCATTGTAATCAAGTGGACGTCACGCCACTTTCTATGACTACTCTTCCTAATGAACAATAATACTAGCTTGTGGCCATATGAGACAGTTCAAAACAGAACATATTTCAGATAATACTTTGGTTTGGTTTACTGAGACATTAAAAAAAAATCACCTGTGACAATATCCATGGTCTTCATATTGTTTTTTTTTTTTCCTTCAGTTTTCAAGAAACCGCTAATTAACCTTACCAATTTTAATTGGTTTTCATGACACATTCTCCTTTATTATTTTTGAAGTAGTTTCGCTTTCATTTGAAGATTATTTTCACTATTTCAAAAGATCTTTAGGTAATATTTTCTGTAAGAAAATTGAACACATTTCACTGAAACCTCCAAAGAAACTGTACGTCCCTTAAAAATAATATTTTGGATCGGTTTCCAAGTCAGTTTTTCTTATTTACATGGTCTTGAGGTAAAATTTGGATAAAGTTTCATGGACATTTTATCCTGTCATCTTTCAAAAGTCACTTGCATCTCCCTCAAAGCACACAATAACACAACATCCCTCAGTGTTTTGGAATTTACATATTAAATTGGAGTTTATCTATACCCAGTTTAACTTGGGTACCAAATTAGGTACCCAAGTAAAAAATAAAAAATAAATATGGACACAATACTGCCTCATGATTGGTTCATATTTTATACACGTGGCAATTTTGAGATTTTCTACTAATTCACTTGTATCTCCAAAACAGCTTAACCGATTTTCTTCAAATTTTATTAAAAGATAATTTATAAATGCACTATGTAAAACACTAATACAAAATTTCATTAATATCGGTTGTACCGTTCACGAGATATGAGCGTTTAAGTAAAAAGTTAGTGGTCAGGTGCATGGTCTCTATCACCAAGAATCCCTAGTGCGAAGTTGATGAATTTAAAATGGGACCATCTACAGAATATCTCCTATATGTTTACAAAATTTCGTCGAAATCCGTTCAGTAGTTTCTGAAATTTGCGCTAACAGGGAATCCTTTTAAACGACAGCAGACACAAAACCAAAGTTGCTCATGAGGTTATGAAATGTCCAGAAATATGAAAAAAATTGAAATCGGAGCAAAAAATATTTTTTTTTATATACCAAAGCGAACACAATACTTCCGATTTCTAATATTAGAAATTCATCGGAAGTAATTGTTAGCAAATAACAAGTTTCCCTTAACGTAAAGTTTTCTTCAGTGTCCAGAGCTGATTCTTAATTGCTACAGTACTCACTGTGAAAACCATTTCATAAGCTTCTTGGATTTTATGGAGTTTTTTTTCTTAGAAGATGAAGAGGATTTCGGGCTCATGGTTAAGTTGAGGGTTCCAATGTCAACAGACCGTGGTCACTGCACCGCCATCGCCGAGAAAATTAATGATTGTTTATTTTCAAAGCTAGATAGAACCTATTTGACAGCATCTACTAATTTTATTTCAAGCACTGCCCGCACTGTTACATTTAGATACATTGGCTTTTCCATATGGTGAACTGGAATTGTTTAATGACTGAAGCACCTACTTCACACAAGGTATCTGAAAAATACATTAATGCATCTCACTGTGTAAAATATTGCCACTTGGAGCTAAGCATGATAATGGATTTGGCACTTGATGTTAAATCTAAGAAAAAAGAAAGAGCAACCGTGATTTTTTTTAAATTAATATTATTAACAGCACACACTGATAATATTCAACTTTTCAAAATTAACAACAACAAAAAATGAAAGCTTTCGAGTTGCACTGTCCGGTATTTTTTTTTCTCTTAAGATTTAATTTTTATGAAAAATATCACCTAACATAAAATGGTAATTCCTTATTTTGCTTGGAGTACTTAGAAGGTTTATCTTATCACAACAATATGTGCTCATTAAACTAACGTAGATTAGCAGTAATTATTACTAGCAGGTAGAGTTGTGCTCACTCCAACAGGCAACAGGAAGTATTGTAGGTGAGAAAAAATTTATCCCTCGAATTTTACTTATTCCATTTATGTACATAAAATCAGTGTGATAGTTTATTTGTATGAGTTATTTTCTACTTCGTGCTGGAGGAAAAATAAAAACATGTATTAGGTACGTGATATCTTTAGATATGATAGCAAGAAATTTAGAAAACCTTTGCTTTCTTGAAAAAAGCCTCTTATTTGCCTTCTTGTATAGGCCTAGATTTTTTACTTAGATTGTTCGTGCTCTTTGAAGCCCCACCCCACCCCCTGTGTGTCAAGAACTACTGAAAATATAGAAAAATGCAAAAACCCGTATTCCTTGATTTTTGGGGGGATTGAGTTTCAGCCAAAATAAATTGACAGTCAGGCTGGGCACGGACCAACTTTAAAATCTTAATGTAATGGTATGTCCTGTGGTATATTGTTTTAAAGGCCTCAATAAGAGAAGTTCATTGCAACACATTTTGTGTTGCAACAACTTATATGTTAACGCTTGCAGCATTATCCTCGCCTTTAGGTTACCTTCTACTAAAGAGTCTATTATTATTATTATTATTATTATTATTATTATATTTGTTCCCATCCATACATCTAATGCAAAAATTTCCCTCAAACATTTTTTTTTTCTTCATTTTCATACGATACTATATGAACTGGTCGTGATACTGATCATTTTATAGTGCTCATTATTGTAACTCAGTTTCAGGTTTTGTCACAACCTTGAAATAGTTATAGCTGGCGAAACTAGACGCGTAGTTATGAAAAGGAAACCCCCAACAACCAACAAACCTGCATAATATTCCAATATCGAAAAGAGCGAGAAAACAAATGATTAACACACTTTTAACGCTTGTTTAGTATCAATAGAGCGCGCGATTAGCTGCTAAGCACCATGCGAAAGGTCCCGGGTTCGATCCCCCGTACCGACAAAATATTGTATTCTTAAATTGGTTATAGTTGTTTGTAAGGGATACCTTCCGGTGCGCTCGTGTTGATCCAACACCTAAATTTGAAGTTTTGTGTCACTTCTCGCCCATCGGAGGGGAGGCATACTACGGGATGGGCAAGCGGCTACAGACCACAGGCGTCTACAGTAGCTCCGACCTGTTTCATGACTACTTTAAAAATAAAATCGGAGTATTCATTTGATTGTTCATCCATTTTCTCTTCATCGGAATAATTTTGAAATCGTAGATTTATTTTCGATGGACAGGAGCAAAATTTAGCGTAGCGATTCTAATTTGGCTACATATTGGTTTTGGTTATACCTCAAATTTGGAACAGTAAGAGAAAAAAATTAATTTTTTTTCGGTGCGCATTGCAATAACTTTAGATCTATTGGGGCAGTATAAATTTAATAGGTTTTATCAGTATATTCATTATTATAATAGATCTATACGTTTAATTTTCGTATTTGAATAATTTTAGTTTTCCATATCCTATTCATCTCCATGTAACTCCACTGATTACTGACTACCCGTCTCAGATGTCAATAAACTGCGAAAATCTTTTCAATCACGTGTGGTGTATCATACATCAAGTTTTTTTGGTCTCTTTCGGGGTTAGTTTTTTTGTACGTGTTTGGAAACACGAAAAATTCGAAAAAAAAATAAGATATCTATCATTATGTATGTACGATGTATGTTGACAATTGCCACAGCTATCTACACTAAGGGAATTATTTCCCTTGTTTAGCGTAATAATAAAGTATTAATTTGATTTTGTAACTAATTTATTTCCCGACAGGTGGCGCAGCTGTACAAAATGATAGACCCTAATGAGGGTGGCATAGATACCAAGGACCTGGCAGCTTTCCAGTCTCCACACCAAAATGCCATCTCTGCGTTCGAGGATAAGTATGATATGTAAGTTAACCTTCTTTCTCGTAAACCTTTGCACAATATTATATTATCTACCGAAATTTTGAAAACCGGTCCCAGTAGAAGCAGCCTCGTAACCTGCAGGTCAGAGGTTCGAGTCTCAAATATCGGGAATTTTAAAACGATTTGAGTAATTTTTACGTCACTCTTGATAATTAACACAAACATAAAAACACCAATTTTAGGCGAATCTTTGTAAATCTCACTTTAGGTAGTAAGGAAATACATTTTGATATCAGTTATGAATACAAATACGAGTGAAGTTATTTCAAAATGTCATTGTATCTGGGCGCCCACACAAGCCATAGACCGTTGTCAACCGACCTCAGTAGATTGATCGATAAGGCGGCGGACTTGTAAACTGGAGGTCGGTGATTCAAGTCTCAAGTTCAGCAAAGATTCTAGACAAAATTCTCTCTCTCAAGAATACGGAATACTCATTTTATTTTATATTTTGAGTTCAGTGTGCGGAAATCGAATAATTTGCTTTCTTTACAGTTATGTTTGAGTGATGACGAGGGTTATATTGAAGATTGGAAGTTTCTCCAATAATTATTAACTAGAAAATCTAATCCATGTTTTGTCCCTAACAATTGAGATGTTGTACTCCTACAGTGACACATGCAACAGGTGGTTGAATTAAATTTAATTAGCACAGTGAGTATCTTCTTGTTGTATACTCAGTTGTACTCGGGCAAGGTGTGAGGTGTGGTGCAGTGGTGAATTATACTATTCCGTGTCCGTGACAGTGACAGGCACAGATAACTATAGCAAGGTGGTGAGAGGAATATATATATATATATATATATATCTTTATTTGTATTATGATGTTACAATTTTTTTTTTTGATAACAATTAAAAAACAACATGATTACTATAAATTTTGAAAAAAAAAAAAAAAAGAACATGAAAGATAAACATATAAAAATTTACAAAATTAGAAATAAATAAATGATACTCAATTACAATGAAAAAACAACTAATACATTTAAATACTAACTACTAAACAGGGTTCTCTAGAATAAAGTTTCTTTCACTTGCTACAGTCATGTAGTATGAAGCAATATTATCCATCACAACGTTTGAGGTGATAGATTTGAGATCAATCAAAAAATTATGAAGGCTGACAATTTCTGCACCCAGGTATCTTTTACGAACATTTTTGAAAACTGGACAGGAGCAAAAGAAATGCCATACAGTATCCATCAATTTTGAATTGCATATTGTACAAAAAAATTTTCCTTCAAATTTAGACTTCAAACTACCATAGGAAATAACAGCAAATTCGTCCCCTGATAGTCGCAGTTGACAGAAAAATCTTCTCTTATGCAGAGTTACCTCAGGGGATGTAAGCCAAACTGATGCCCCCAAACCTATGGGATGAGTGACCAGACATTTGAAAGTCGAACTGTAGAGCGACTCCTCCACTCTTTTGATGTCATTTGACCGCAATCTAGATACTAGTTCGTCTAGGATCTCTGGTATAATATTTTTGATAGTTTCTATATCCTGGTTTACCCACATATTGTCAAAACCAAGATCACTGATCACCCATTTTAACTGTTTGCACCAATTGTACCTTACATCCACAATCCTGTCAATATTATTACATTGCTTCAAGAGTTCTAAAAAGCAAATTTTTGGATAACGATCATTAGACATTGAGAGGATCTTGCACCACCAATTTAACATTTTTTGGAGAACTAATTTTTTCAACATAACAAGCCCTAACTCCATTCTGAGGTAATGACCGGGTGTTGATCGGGTGAGGTAAAGAATTGATTTGTAGAAGAAAGTTTGTACTCTTTCCAAGTCCTCCACGTACCTCCACGCCCATACTTCAGCACAATAGAGGGCAGTGGCCAGGACAACTGAATCAAAAAGTTTTTTCCAAACTTCCAAATCAGCTACTTTAGAACTCTTAACGATCTCAGATATCCTGGCTGTTGCCGCCTTGCCCTTAACATATGCGTGCTCGCTTGCAATACGAAACAACCCAGAACTGGAAAATTTTATTCCTAGGTACGTAAAGTCTTTTACAATTTCCAAATTTTCCCCATTATAGGAGAACTGACAACTCCTAGGGTACCCACCCTTTTTTCTAAAGATAACAATTTTGAGAGGAGAGGAATATATGGACGTCCAGATTCTATTAATTTGGTTTTAAAGTTCTGGTTTTGAGTTATTCAGGACGGGGCTTTTACACTCCATTCGCTGGGAATCGTACCAGCTACCCATTTTAATCTCACCCAACCTGGGTTGGGCCGGAAACGCCAGCCTCACATATTTTTACTTTCCTTATTCTAGGTATAATAAGGAAAATATTGTATTCGTCGAAAATTTGACCTAGCCAGTTTTTCACATTTCTGGACAAATCATAGCCTCAGGATACCAACAAAGTTTTTTTCGGCCATCGGTTCGTCGTCCGTCTATATGTATGTACATTTGTACAATTGTACATGTGCAATTGCACATATATGTGTGAACACGATATCTCGAGAACGGTTAGACCTAGAGACTTGAAATTTGGTATGGAAGTTTATTTTATATATACCACATAAACCACGAAACTTTTGGTTGAAATCGGCCAAATTCTATCGTTGGGCCGTAGAATCTAATGTTTTATAATGTTTTGTTTCTACACCAGACATGCCTTAATACTGTTCTGTTTCTACCCCAGGCATGCCTTAATACTGTTGTTTGCTCCTCAGGCACGGCGACTGCACCATCCTAGCGGAGTGGCCCTCCTCCACCATCTCCAGAGTGTACATTGATGACGATGACTTTGACTCTCTCGGGAATCGACCCCAGGACACCATCACCACGGAACTGTGACAATCAAAACTAGGCTAAGCTCTTCTTCAAACTCCTGCATCTCTTTTCCCAATTCTCCTCTTTTTTTTAATGATATTTATTTACAGAGGAGACTTAACAATCAGAGACATCAGAGTCCTTGCTCCTTCTCCTCTTTGTTTGTTATGAGGTGACGGGACTGGCACAGATAATTTAATGCATTTTTTTAGTGAAAGAATCAATAGATTTTATTTCAATTATGTACTCCCAAAAAATAACAAAAGAATAATAATAATAATATCGCCTTATTTATACTGCCCGAAGAGGACTATTAAAGTCCCATTATTCCAGCAGTAAGCCCAAGACATATTATTATGGGGTAAAAATCCCAAATAGGAGGATAACTTGTCATGTCCCGGCTGGGTTTTGAACCCACGACCTCTGGAACCTCTTGGATTCACAGAGTGCCGCCTTTACCACTGTGCTACCGGGTCGGACCGGGAAAAGAATCGTCAAGTTCTCGCATTGGAAATAAAATACTCCTTACAAATAAATATAAGGTACCATAACGTAGGAGATGCTAGGCGTCTAGTCTCGTTAAAAATTAATTTAGTATTGCTTCCTCTGTGCTTATCATTTCATTAGAAACAAAAGAATTATGAGAACAGAAATTAATTTGAAGGTTTTTGACTAAAGTCTAATTGTTATACCTGTATAAAAAGAAACAGGTATAAAATGATTTGGGTTAAAAGAAAGCCCCTTGTCGACTGAATGTTTTTCACTTTTCTAGATAATGAAGATCAATGATTAAGTTTCTGTCCTCGTATCTCGCGTCCTGATCCCCCTACTTTACGTTTTAAGAGTCTATTATCCCCTCAGTGTTCAGTAGTTAGAATCGATGTTGAGAGTGAGTCATGCTCTATGAAAAAAAAATCTTTCTTTTTTCTAAGCAAAAAAAAACTTGATGTTTACAGTTTTTTTTCTTATGAAAAGCTGTTCTAAATTATTCACTATTTCATGTTTCTCACAAGTTTGAGCCAAATTATTTTTAGCAGATTCACCTCGTACCATGGCATATTTTAAAATTAAAAATAATAACTCTGGGAGTCGAATCCTAGATGTCTTGTTTACTAGTCCCTTTTCAACTCCTACCACTATCAAAATTCATTCACGTTTGTATCACTAGTTTTTACTTTCACTTCATTTTTCTCCGTTTTTCACTCTTGTTTTATTTTCTGTTATTTTTAAGTTGTAAGTCAAAAACAATAATTGCTTTATGTTAAATTATATTTCTCAATGTGTGAACTTCAAACAAATCCACGCTATTTGAACTTCAAAGAAATGCACGCTATTTAGATCCTGATAAATTAAATCTGAATATTTCAGTCATTTGGTTATTTATTTTATATAGGTATTTAAAAAAAAATCCAAAAATAATATTTTTATTTTTTGATCCGTACGTTTGATAAAAAGTAGAAAATATGTTCCAAATACGTATAGCTAATATTATTCTTAAAAAAGTAAATATTTAGTTTCAATTTCCATATTTCCATACAAATTAGTCTTCCAATTTTTCCTGAAGTTCACATGGTTGCTGCAATACATTTTATCTTTTTGCCTCATGAGACTTGCCTGATTTTTATTTAGTTGTAACTTGGTTAGGATAAATTAATGAGTATTAATTAATGATTTCTACTACCTACATTTTTTGTTGTAAATATTCTAAATTTTTATTGTCTTTTATGAAATTTCAAATAAATCATAGATATATTTTTTTACAATCAAACGAAGATTTTCTACAAATTGTGGTACATTTGTTTTATTTTTAATATAGATCGTCTCCAAATAAATCTATACATGTATAGAACTCAAATCTGTGCATATCTGACTAGGGGTTGTCTGTTTACAATACCATAGCCAAAATGGTAACAGATATCGAAATTTTCATGAGAATCCCCTCATTCACCAGTACTGCCATGCCTTTGGAATCCCTATAGCATAGTGACCACTGTGACCAGTATCTCCTCATATTATTACTTCAGTTCACATGTATAACTGACTCTTCATTTCTGTGATTATGTATTGTGTGTTAGTTCAGTTGAGTCCCGTTTCAAAGTACCAGCAAACTGCTAGTTCTTCATAAACATTAATACATAGATAATAAGAGACACAATTACTCTTGGATTCTTGGTCAACACGAAAGTATTCCTAAGATGAATACCTACAACAAAAAACCCTTCCTGCTTGAGGTCTGTTGGAGACTCCTTCTTATGCCGGGTCCACACTAAGCGAACATTGTTAGCTAACAATGTTCGCGAACAATGTTATCCGCACATTTTGTTCGCGAGCATTGTTAGCTAACAATGTTGGCAGTGTGGACCCGGCATTAGAAAATGTTTTTACGACTTGTTTGAAATAACATTGTTAGCGAACATTGTGCGCGAACATTGTTAGCTAACATGTTCGCTTAGTGTGGACCCGGCATTATAGACGAAGAGGCAATACGTGCAGTCTAAGCTTTATTCAAATTGAGTTATGTTGTTATGTATCAAGCGAGTTGAACTCATTTCACGTGAGTGCTTTAGTCATGGGGATGGTGGTTAAGTCTCTATTCCCAAGTACGTTGGCGTGACGAGCTGATGACTATAAGGGCCAAATTATAAAACAGGATTAAAGTTCAGATACGCCCTCAAGTTGGAGTTTCAACCAATCAAAGCGCACTATAGCCCGAGTTGAGGGACCAGCTCAACTTGACTGTTTTATAATTCGGCCCTACAATGCAACCAAAAACAGAATGGTAACCCTCCCGAGTAAAAATCAAAAGAAAGTAATCATTTTATTTTTACAAGGTATCAATGTATTTATAATGAATTAACAAATAGATTTTTACTTTCATTATAAAAATAAACGAAATATTAACAAAGGTTATATTCTAATACAAAACTTACATATTATAGGTTATATATAGATAGACCATTTTATGATTTTTCCCTTTATTTACAAATGAAAAATAATAATTGGAAAAGATGCAAAGATATGACAAAGGATAAGTACCGACCTGATTAAATTTATGGAAATGCCTTTTCCTACGGCCTATTTGAAACAGAAGATTTTGAAATAAACTTGGTAAGTATTGACAATGGTTTAAAGTTTTGCATATATGTATGTAATACACAAAAATGTTGTTCATTTGATTCTACTCTGCCAATATAAATATAGAGGAAGAACTCTAAACCAAAGATAACTCCTTATAATTCGAAGTTCTTGGAATGCAATTCTGCTTACTGCATAAAAAAAAGTTAGTACATTTCCAGATATATATATAGAAAACCTAAGGTTACATTCATTAACTCAATATTTTCTGGAGCATCAGTTTTGACAAAAAAATAAAAGTATAGGTTATAAAACATACTCGTATGGTAAAATATAAACAACATATATATATACATAAGTGTTAGTTTTTCTTTAAAAATAGAAAAAAAATTGATGGTTATTTGGCTAGATGATTGCAGCAAAAAATAAAACTGTTATGACTGGTGAAAACTCAAAGGTGGAGAAAAATACTTAAAAATAATGCTCAATTCCTTTAAAAAAGAATAAATTTAAAGGGCCTCTTTTGTTATTTTAAAATGACACAAAGTCATTTTTGACTTTGTTATTCAGCAAGAAAAAGACAGGTCTTGAATATTTCATAGTAGACAAAAGTTATGTGTTTTTTAAAATAAAATACATGTTTATGACGCTGGTATGTTCAAAGGCCTCATTGGGACTTCTGTTTTACAAAATAAGAAACATATGACGCTAATATGTTGAAATTGTTTTGGGATTTCTGTTAGATTAAATAAAATAAATATGACAATAATACATTCACTGTCCAATGGCTTTATTGGGACTTACACCTAGCCAAAGTAAAAAAAGACAAGTATATCTGAACTTTGAAAAGTCATATTAATCTTGTAAAATCATGTGATTCAGCTCACAGAGAGGAATACTGCCGATTAATTAATTTTGAATCCGTGTGCTTTTTTTTGTTGGGTGAAAATCAAACTCAGGTAACACCGTAAAGTGAATAAAATCAATATTGCTCTCAGCGAACAAAGACCCCACCTGAAATATTACATATCACAATTAGAGAATATTATAAGCGACCGACATTGACCAGACAAAATACTGTCCAGTACATTGATAGATAAGTACACAGAGATTATTATTTTTTTTTATTATTATTTTTTTTTTTTTTCGAAGCAATAAAACAGGAGCTACTATGGACGCCTTTGATCTCTATTGTATCCTGTCCATGCCATAGTATGCCTCCCCTCTGATAGGAGAGAAGTGTCACAATAATTCCTATTTAGTTGCTAGGTCAACACGAGCGTAACGGAAGGTATTCCTTGAAAACTGTAACCAAATTTTGAAAAAAAGAAAATATGTGGGCACAGGATTTCAAACCCGGGATCTTCCGCATGGCAAGTGCGTATCTTACAACTGAGCTATTCTTATTTTGGTGGATAAAGCTCTCTATCTCTCTTTTATTCTTACCTTCCACTTCCAATATATTATTATTTTGATGATAACCTCATAACATAAAGTCGTGTGGTGTATATTTAAGCCGATTTTGTCTAGCGGCGTTGCAAGCTCTACTTTTCCTTCAGGATCAAATGAGATCGAACCCAACTGACTTCGTAACACTTTGCAAAACTTTCCACTTAAAATTCCAGACAAAATGTTAAACAAGAGAATGGAGAGCAAGTGGGAATCTAAGCTTACAAATCCCACTCTAGGAGCTACTTGCTTAACCCTGGACTGCA